>CM018039.1:12667500-12827500 GCA_008638375.1 Nyssa sinensis | reverse complement strand
TATCTTTATTAATACTTTCAGGATTAGGAAAAGGAAAAGGTGGATGAACCAATTTGATATGGATTACAAATCCCAATTTCCATAAAAAAATATTATATAAATCTAATTTTAAAAAGATATATAAGTATAGGAGTCCTACATTAACTGAAAGGAAATATGTTGTGGGTGGGACCCAGTGAAATTTAACGGCCATAATTATCCATTTAAATATTTATGTCAAATACAATTTAGGACTCTAATTATTTGTTTATTCTCCTAACCCTTATTCGGTTTACAAAAGTGAGGATCAACTCTCATATAGTTGGGTTTGTCCATTTTGAATCCAATCCAGTGATGCCATATATGCGTAAGCAATTTTTTAATGAACTTTTGAATCTATAAGAAACGCAGGTAACAACAATTTTCTTTTTTAATTTACCAGGATTTGATAAAGCAAGCTTTTCTATTTTTAACTATAACTAATCAAAAACAATTTTTTCTCCACATAACAACAAAGCCCTACTTGATAATGAATTAACAGAAATAGAGAGATTTATCCATAAACAAATTAAAACAAGTAATCAACAATGGGAAAATTGTGAACCCAGAGCTGGCTGGCTGGCTTGTCTAACTGATTGCTTTTGAAATTAGAAATATGATCAAACAACAACAAAACCTTTTGATGTTCATCCAAAATGAATGTAGAATGTAGAATGCAGAAAAATGATATTATTGATCTAATAAAATCTGTACTGTAATAATGGACGAAAAATTCTACTGAAGAGCAAAAATTTCGAATGAAGAAATTCCATGGAGTTCATCCAAAAAGTCTATCAATCATATCATTTCAACTCTTTATTCCTTTTCTTAATTTCTCTCTTCGCTTTGTCAATTGCTGGCCATATAAATTATCATTTTCTAGAGGAGCTTGTTGGCTAATTAAACCATGCTGGTAGAGTTTTAGAGGAGTTTTCTAGAGGAGTTCTAGAGGAGCTTGAATATCTCCTCTCCCTGTACGTGTGTGTGTGTGTGTGTGTGTGTATTAATGTACGTAAATCATTAAATTGGTGCTTAGCTGTCAAAAAGTCTCGTACAGAGAAAACTATACTACACCTTGAAGAAATTCTCCCTCCCCCCCTCTTTTTCCCCTTTTCGCCATTGTTTGAGTTTCATCTGGCTCACAGAGGAAAAGGAAAAGGAAAATGAAAACCAATTTCATTCATATTTTTTTATCTCTTACTCAAAAAAAAATGAAGAAGTCATTTCACATTGTGTTTTCCTTTCTCTCACTAAATTCACAATTCAAAAGGAGCTATAATTTCTAATTCTATTTAAATGAAAAATAATTTTCCTTTTATCTTTTCCTTTTTCCCTCGCTAAACCAGCAAGACCAATCAAGGCTTACAAGAAGTCTTGAGGTATTGTGTATATGAATTAGGTGTATGAAATGTGACTCATACACAAGATCTAATGCACAAGTTTCTTATAACTTGCGAAGTATGTTCATACTTTTGATGAAATAAGACATTTCATCTGAAAGACTATAACTTGTGTTGAACATTGAAGTATACTTCACACACACACACACAGTCAACAATTTTCACACTTCCACAAACTGAACACATTCAGCCTGATCTCTTGAACCCAAAATTCTAATGTCATTGCCTCCAAAATGAAGATTCTTAGTTGCAGAACGATTACTTACTTATCCTAATGATTATGGTGCCAAAAAGAAAGTAAAATACATGAAGATGAAAAGTATGCATCTTCTTTTATATCAGAATTTCATATCTTATCCATCACTATCCTGCCAACCAAATGCAGGCTTAGGATGATCAGCTGATGTTTTAATCAGAAGGAAGAGGAGAAATCAAATACATACCGATTCAGAGAAAATATCACTGAAAATATATATATATATATATATATATATATATATATTAATGTCAACTCGCTATAACAAGAAAACATATAATACCAGACTTATTTAAACATCATGTCCAATCTTACTTGCAAGGGGCACAAGGGAGAATTAAAACATTAAACCTACAATGATAAATTAGATGGTAAGAAGGCAGATGGTGAACTACCAGAACTTTCATCTCTGAACCTGATCAGAAGCATGGTTGCTTGTGGTCGATGATGACCCTGTCCTACCATTTAGCATCCCATTATCAACTGGTGGACTTTCTCCCCACTTCCCCTCTGATTCCGAAGGTTCCATCACTTTAACAGACCCATCGGTTAACCCAACAGCAAACTGGTGTGGCTCCTGTGGATGTGCTGCAACTACAAGCGGGTACACAGCTTGGCTTCTACAAGAAAGCAAACCAAAGGATTCAGTGGTAAGAATCCAAGCAACAATGCTAAAGGTTTGCAACTTTCAGAATTCAAATAGTCAATAGAAAAATGGGGAAAAAATAGGAAGGAACAAAAACGAGCAAGTGAGAGAGAGAGATTCTTGTTAGTTTAATGCAGTTCGAGCAAACCAAAATATATATATATATATATATATATTTAGCTACCGTTAATTTGTTAAATCCAATTTTTTACAGCACTTCTGATGTCATATTAAGGGTCATGCTAGGAGGCGAGGACGGTCAAAATTAACTTTAGTAATAGTTAAAAAAAATATAGTAATGGGTGGTTTAACGAAAAAAATAGCCTTAAATATAAAATAATAGCGAGATAAGATTCATGTAGTAGACCCCAAATAATTGGGATAAAACTTTGTCGAGTCGAGTTGAGTTCTGATGTTCATACAGGGGAACTATAGTCCAAAAGAAGTTAACAAAACAATTCCTTAGAGATGTAAAAAGCTTTCACAAGTTCTATATACATGTGTACACATCTATCTATGTGTACTTATTGACATTAAATAGTAATAGTTGAGGTTGGGTCATGGCTAGTGTCACAGAGTTAATTTCCAGCACCAAATTTTTGCCTGAGATGGCGTTGTCACCGGACAACCAGCCACTCAAATTACTCACCAACACACGCACTCAATGTTTAGCATAACAGAATAGGAAAGTAGACACAGAAACATACAGGGAAAAACCCCCATCCTTTTTTCACTAACCCACACAATTATGAATACAAAGGAATCAGATTCCGTGGGACTACAAGACACTCTGCACACACAAAGAGATACACACCAGTGTTCTTCCCTCTCTCTACCTGCCTTTTCAAGAGACCTCGCACCCCTGTATGTATAGGCAAAAATCTCAACCGCAGCATGTGACACTCATATGGCCTGCAGTTACAACCGCCCATGCGTGTGTGTGTGACATGCACATGACCTGCAGTTATACCCCAACTACTAGGGTTTTGTCACAGACTGACACCTGTGCCTTGTGGTTGACACCCCCAACCGCTAGGGCTATCTGGAGCCTTGGATTTGCGCTACCTGTGAGCAGCAGTTAATCTCTCTACTGCATACAATGCGAGCCCTTGGATCAATGCGCCAACACAGCAAGCGGTTCCCCTTGGTTGCCCTTAGACAAACTTGTCTTCTGCCAGCCCAGCAACTGCCGCCAACTGCTGCCACCTATGCTGTCAACGCTAATGCCACCCCGAGCCCTCACTCAAGGACACGACTCTGTGTAGTCAGCCTTGAACCCACGCATCACTTGATCCAACCAATGCTTCCGTGTCAACCCTCGTTGCCAAACCATGCCCCCACATGTGTTGGTCTTCCTTAGCCGCATAGGCCACTCGCCCATGGGCGCCTCAAGGAGGTACTCCCCCCTATATATGTCTTATGAAGATTTGTTCACCTGACAGGAGTAAACACAACCACTTGCAAAGCTGAGCTGCTCCCCCTGTGTGCACACATCTTGCCAAAGGCTGTCAATGCGCGCCAACTATTGTCAAAGTGCACTGCCTTGACCTTCGCTGCCCAAGTCATGCACACTAGCTGCGTCAAGTAGAAATCCATCAAGACAACCCAACTTCGGAAAGTCATTTCCACTCCCGAATAACATTCCAAGTTCAGAATGTAATTCCAAGGCATAGCATGCCTCCCCATGCCTATGCCAATGCCACCAATTAAGGAAAGCAATACAAAATTGGACAGCTCACACAATCAAGATATTCTTTGTAAGGAAAGCAATTCAAAATTGGACAGCTCACACAATCAAGATATTCTCTGTAATTAGTATAGGCTAAAATCTTGTATAAGTTATTTTATCTTTTGTAACAGTTAGCATTCTAGATTTAATGTCTGCCTAAAATAGAACAGATACACTGTATATATTTTTACGAAATGAATCAATCAGGGTGTGGAAGAATTATTTTCATTGAAACTGCAGTATCTTTCTCTATATGGTATCAGAGGTCCCTCCTCAAACAAGTTTTTCGATTCCTACAATGGCTTCCGCAACAAACACCAATAACCAACCCATTTCCTCCACTGAAACTCCTCTTGTCGTCTTCAACATAACTGCATAAATCAATGAGAAACTCACACCCTCCACCTTTCCTCAATGGCGTGCTCAATTCGAGGCACTCCTAATTGGCTATGACTTGATGGACTGTGTTACTGGAGACTCTGTGCCCTGTCTCCAATGGAACTCCCCCATCACAGCCAAAAAGAAATCACTAGATTAGGCAAGATAAGCTCATTCTCAGTGCTATTCTTGCCTCTACATCTACTACCATCACTCCTCTCATAGCCACAGCCAAGAAGCATGGAAAAAACTCCAGAACATGTATGCGAGTAAGTCGCGTATAAGAGCAATGCAGCTGAAAGAAGAACTAACCTTAATCCAACGAGGGAATCGCACGGTTCCGGACTATCTCCATGCCGTTAAAGCACTCGCTGATGAAATTGCTCTCATAGATCATCCAATCTCAGATGATGATCTTACCTTATATATCCTCAATGGATTGGGTCCGGATTTTAGAGACATCGTCGCTCCTATTCGTGCGAGAGAGAAATCCCTAGCTTTTGAAGAGCTCCACGATCGGCTCGTTGGACACGAAAGCTACCTACGTCGGATCGAGGCCGCCGCAAAACAGCTTGTTGCAGCCGCCAATTTCACTTCCAGGAACCCTAGTTTCCATGGAAACAATTCAGGAAGAGCAGCTTCACGTTCAAATGGGCCATCTCGACCCCAAGGGTCCTCTCGCACGGGCGCTGGACAACAGAGATATCCACGTCGCCCCAACAACTTCTCAGGCCGTAACCACTCAACCCAAAAGAGATACCAGCCAAAGCGTCAGCTATGTGACCAATTGGGCCACACCACAAAATCGTGTCCTCAACTTCAGTCCACTGACATGTCCGTCAATTGTGCTGCTACATCAAATTCTAGAGACAACAAGTGGTTGATAGATTCCGCGGCCTCTCATAATATCACTAGTGACTTATCCAATCTGACACTTCATTCTGAATATGATGGAACTGATGAAGTGGTTCTAGGCGATGGCACAGGTTTGACCGTTTCACATATTGATTCATTAGCCTTACATTCACCCCAAAAAATCTTCCATTTAAATGATACACTTTGTGTTCCAAATCTTCACAAGAATTTAATTTATGTTCATCACTTTACCAAGCAAAATAATGTTTTTGTTGAATTTCACCCATTTTATTTTCTTGTGAAGGATCAGACCACGGGGCGACATTACTAAGAGAGGCGTGCGAAAGCGGTGTCTACACATTTCCACACTCATTGATGGCTTCTCAATCCAAAATGGTTGCCAATGTGCATGAACGAACCTCCATTGATGGGTGGCACAAGCGTCTAGGCCATCCATCAACCAAGATCGTTCACAGTCTTGTTAATTTGTTTTCTCTTCCGCTTACCACAAAAAAAATACCATCTTCATGTACTTATTGCTCTATTAATAAAGCACATCAAGAACCATTTGGTTCTACTAGTTTTCAAAGTCATTCGCCTCTTGAAATTATTTATACTGACGTTTGGGGTCCTGCTTACTACACTGGTTTGATGGTTCTCGTTATTATCTCCTACTTGTTGATCATTATACAAAATACATGTGATGTTATCTGATGATCTCCAAATCCAGTGTATCCATCACCCTTCACAATTTAAAAATCTTGTTGAAATGCGCTTCAGTTCCAAATAAAAAGTTTATACTCTGACAATGGAGGAGAATTCATACGTCTCAAAAAAAATTTCTCTCCATGGAATCAGTCATTACACCACGGCCCCATACACACCACAACAAAATGTTGTTTCTGAACGACGTCGTCGTCACCTTGTGGAAACGGGCCTCACATTACTTCATGATGCATCGTTACCTCCTTCATATTGGCCACATGCGTTTCAAACCGCTACTTATCTTATCAATCGTCAACCCACACCACTTCTCCAAAACAAATCCCCTTTTGAGTCACTCTTCGGTCAACGGCCCAATTATCACAAATTAAAAAAATTTGGATGCCTTTGCTACCCTATTCTCAAGCCATATAACACCAATAAAATGGAGCCCAAATCCACTCCTTGCATCTTTCTTGGTTACTCTCAAAATCAAAATGGATATAAGTGCATGAACCCATTGAGCAAGAGAATATACATTTCACGACACATTCTCTTTGACGAAATGCAAACTCATCCTTCCGTCCGTGCCGAGCCACCTAGACCGTATGAGTTTCCTTTCACTCTCCCTCATCCGATTCCATCTTCCCCATCTCCCCAAATCGGAACTCATGCTCCAGTGCCTCAATCTCCAATCAGTCTCTCATCTCAGCCATCATCGCCGCTAGAGAGCTCGAAAACTGTAGTCGCTGCTGCCCCCGCACCTCCAGGTAATATTTCCTCTCTTTCTCCTCATGCTTGTTCTCATCCACATGAACCCCTAAATGCAATGCCCTCCAACACTCATGCTCCTCCTTCCTCTGTTTCCCCACTGCATCTATCACCACAGCC
Source organism: Nyssa sinensis (assembly GCA_008638375.1). Classification (NCBI taxonomy): domain Eukaryota; kingdom Viridiplantae; phylum Streptophyta; class Magnoliopsida; order Cornales; family Nyssaceae; genus Nyssa; species Nyssa sinensis. Next base: position 12,820,625 of record CM018039.1, on the reverse strand, counting down.
TTTGCATGATTCGCCTCAGATCGTTGAGTTCCCTCAACATCCCAACCCATCAACCCGAACCCATTCAATGACCACCCGGTCAATGAATAACATCTACAAACCCAAACAGCTACATACTGTCACCAAACACCCATTACCATCACCACTTGAACCTACATGTGTCAGTCAAGCCGTGTCTCACCCAAAGTGGCCTGAGGCTATGTCTAGTGAGCTTACTGCTCTTATGAGACATGGTATATGGGATTTGGTCCCACCTCCAAAAAAACTGTCACCCCGTGGGCTGTAAATGGGTTTTTAGGGTCAAATGGAAAGCCGATGGCTCAATTGACAGGTTTAAGGCCAGGCTTATAGCCAAGGGCTACAACCAATGCCTAGGCATTGATTATAAGGAGACCTATAGCCCTGTTGTCAAACCTGCAACAATCAGGTCTGTGTTAGCAATTGTTGTAATGAATGGTTGGAACTTGCGACAAATGGATGTCAATAATGCGTTTTTACACAGTAAATTGACAGAAATTGTTTATATGAAGCAGCCCCCCGGCTTCAAGGACATGTCAAAACCTGAGCATGTTTGCAGACTCCAAAAGGCTATATATGGGCATAAACAAGCCCCAAGAGCATGGTACTCAGCCTTTAAAATTGCCATTGCTCACCTCGGGTTTCAAAATTATCATGCTGACTCATCACTGTTTATCTATTCTCATGCATCCACTCTTTGCTACTTACTTGTGTATGTTGATGATCTAATCATTACAGGGAATGATACCAATTTTGCATCATTTGTTATCCACAAACTTGGTGCTCAGTTCTCCTTAAAGGATATGGGTTCCTTACATTACTTTCTTGGAGTGGAAGTCGTCCCTACACGTGCTGGTTTATTTCTATCCAAACATAAATATGTTCGTGATATTTTAAAAAGCACAAACATGTTGGGTGCAAAGGATGTCACCACTCCCCTTTCCACAAGCACCTCTCTTCAACTATTGGATGGCACTGCAGCAGTGGACAACACTGAATATAGGCGTGTCATTGGAAGTTTACAATATCTTTCTCTAACTCACCCAGATATCTCCTTTGCTGTCAACAAATTATCACAATTCATGCATCAGCCTACAGTTACCCATTAGACAACAGCAAAGCGGGTACTCCGGTATCTAAAACACACCATCTTTCATGGGATTCATATCCAGAAGTCAGCAACACATCATCTCACCACCTATAGCAATGCTGACTGGGCAGGGAATCTTGATGACAGAAAATCAAGTTCGGCCTACATCACTTTCCTTGGCTCTAATCCAATTTCATGGAGTTCTAAGAAACAACGAGCAGTCGCTCGATCATCAACAGAGGCCGAATATAGAGCATTAGCAAATGCAGCCGCAGAAACCATGTGGTTATTATCTCTGTTCAAGGAACTTGGTTTCTCAATCAAAGCTCCACCATCTCTTTTTTGTGACAATCTTGGAGCTACTCACTTAAGCTTCAATCCAGTGCAACACTCCAGAATGAAGCACATCCAAATTGATCTCCATTTTGTGCGGGATTTAGTTCTACGAAACCTGCTTCAAGTTTGTCATGTGCATACTCAAGATCAGTTGGTAGATTTAATGACAAAAGCGCTGTCCAAGCAACGAACAGAAACTTTGAGGAACAAGATTGGTCTTACCAATGGAAGCCCCATCTTGTGGGGGCGTATTAAGGAAAGCAATACAAAATTGGACAGCTCACACAATCAAGATATTCTCTGTAATTAGTATAGGCTAAAATCTTGTATACGTTATTTTATTCTTTTGTAACAGTTAGCATTCGAGATTTAATGTCTGCCTAAAACAGAACATATACACTATATATTTTTATGAAATGAATCAATCAGGGTGTGGAAGAATTATTTTCATTGAATCTATTCTCTATAGGCAGAACATGCCTCCCCATGCCCCATGTCAACTTAGTAGGGGTCTAACAGCTAGTCACTAGATGAAGAAAATATGGAAGAGAACCATAATGCAGCCGCAAAGGACTAATTCCGGAAGTTCAGTAGATAATAAACCGTGTAAAGGAAAAGGCAGTTTAATCAGACAGTTACGTATATAGAAATTGGTAAAAAAGCAAGATGTCATGTCTCACAACAGCATCACAAGTAAACTGCCATTGTAAATTCTGGGAACAAGCCTTGACACTTACCCATTCAATACTGCCTGGGACAAGTATGCAGATGGAGCAATGCGGCATCTTAGTCTCAGGCTATCTGCATTGAAGACCCCAATATTACCATCACAAAAGGAAGTATAAACTAGTTGACTGTTGCATGAGTATGCCGCATATGAAATAGGCGCAGATAGGGCATCTTGTGGGATCCACTGCAATAACAGAGTAGAAAGGAAATTAAAATTGTTATGAGCAATTTTTTTTTCTTTTTTGTTATAAGCAATCTTAATGCCAGATTTTTAGATATTCTTTCTACCTGGCAAATGCGATCCATCTTGGAGGCATCATATATTGCTAACTGTGTTTCATGGGATGCCAGCAAGAGAATTTGATTGGAATGGAACTGTACTCTAGTTTCACCAGCAAGCACCATATCAGTAGGCAGTTGTAGTGGAACTGATTTCCTTTTCTCCCACGAATCAATGCTCCAAATGCAAAGCTGCAAATTATAGTTACAATATTAGTATCAGAAAATCCAGAATGACCTTGAGTGCCAGTGTTGTAAATGGGATCTTTTTCACAATGTTCTCAATCAGGAAAAATATTTCATTTCACCAGACTCAATTCACAGCCAGAATCAGAGGTGAGGACAATAGATGAATTAAGTCTCAAATTTTTATTTCAATTGAATTTGGTTGGGCTTCAGTCAAGACCTACTCAAATTTTAACAAGTCTCAAACCTAAGCCTGCCGATGCCCACCTTAAAAGCAGGGGAGAAGAAAATATAAGGCTGTGAAAGGAAGAACTGAGATTGAATAACCAATGAATACAATATGGTAAATAATTAAATAAAATGTAGCTTTCTAGTTTTGGATTCTATGTTAGCTCAAATTTCATATTAATGTGCCAAGATGGGTTTGGATTCTTTTTCCTTTAAAGCAGGGATTGGATTTAAAATAAAGCAAAATATCACTAGAAAAAGTCTCTTTTTCTGGGTGATGATAGTTGAGTTATATCAAATAAAAAGGTAACTTATCAGGCATAGATGTTTCCCATTTCTTAGCCAAACAATAATAATAATAATACTAATAATAATAATAATAATAAAAGGAGCAACTTACCTGAGCATCAGCACCTGATGAAACCAATATGTTAAGATTTGTGGAAAAAGCTAAACCAGTTACACGCTTTTGGTGACTTTTCAGTTTTGATTTAACCTATAAAAGGCAAAGTCCAATTGCATCAGTTCTGGTTAAGTGATTGTACCAATATCCTACAGAACTCAATCTATGATGGGAAAGTAATTACCTCATCCAAACTAACATTGTATATGTGGATAGTTGAATCCTCCATTCCAACGGCTATGACATTATTATCTCGAGGATGAAATGCTAGGAAGGTTGAAGCCGGTGGAGGTGGCATGAACGTTGTCATTACCTACATATCAGAGCAATCTAACTCCCAACAATTTACAATACCAATGTTGACAAAGTGAGAAACCTATTTATGTGCAAACATACCTTGAATGTCACCATGTTGAGCAAGGAAACCTTTCCACCAGAGGCCGACATTACATAAGAGTCATTCTTTGAGAGTGCGATGCATGGCACTGCTTCCTCAAGGTTGACACCTGAGGTATCATTAGTCATAAGAAGACCACTGTTTGGTTGCCAGTGAAGTGGAACAACATTGGCAGTGGCCTTTAAACCCTTGCTCACTTCAGAAATCTCCTCCACAAATAAAAGAAAAGGAAAAAAAACAAATTTACACGTATATTAAAAAACAAGACTGAAACTGCTCCTAACTAGCCATCACCTTTCCACTTGGATTTTGTTCATTGTGCACCCATTTCCACAACTTCTGAATACCATTTGACCCAAGCGCTAAAATGCCAACACCAGAATTTGTATAAAGTAGCCGAGCAACCTAAATATACATGTGTCAGTTAAAGCACCATATGATCAATAAATTGTTCCACAATAACTGAGAAGTAGAAATTACTTGACGCACCTTGTTGCCAGTGTCTGTGCTGTCTGGCATAGTAACCAGCCGGCACTGAACAGGATCTACAATTTCAGCCAACTGCCAGGGTTTGGTTTTATCAGTTACATCAGCCAAGGTTCTTGGCTTTTCCATGCTTTTAGACATAGGATTGACTCCATTCTAGAAAAAAGAAAACCAAAATTGAAATCGGTTATTTGCCAGCAGACTGTGGTAGTAGATAAGAAATATTTGTGAACAAAGCAAGGGTGATATCATGAATAGAAAACGAAATGCCAGCCTTCAAGTCACCTATTTTTGCTCCTTTTTCTATGTTCCATTTACATAGAGGAACACACACACTATTGGATGAAAAACAACAGTATTTACAGGCATGCCCCTCGCTTGCATGCAATGGTACACTGTGACTAGGAAGCAAACATTCTTTATGGTGGGAAACAGAGGAGACCGACCCTCATCCCTGAAAGCTTGTGGCAGAAACATAGAAGGATTTTAAATTTTAGTTGTGTCTGTTTCTAACATATTAAACTCAGGCCAGGCCTAATCTGTACACATGGTTACTGCTGCTAGCCTGCAACTAATATTTGGAGTACTTTTTTCAGAAAAAAAAGGATCCTTTACAATTTTCAGCAAAGGTGTTGGTGACATACAAGAACGGCAGAGGGCCTGACAGGAGAGCTTCTTTCCACTTTACAATTGACTGGACTGACATTTGCAACGGCAGAAGATCCAGAAACCTGATCAAAAAAATATGAAAGTCTCTATAGATCCCAAAATGTAAGTACTTTCAAGAACAAATTTTAAAGACAAAAAAATCATTGTACCTTGATTGCAGCAGGTTCAACAGAGGATTTTAATGCTTCAAACGATGAAGGTTCACCTACTCTTAGTGATCTGAGGCCAGCAGCAGTTGCAAGTATCTTAAATCCATTTTCTGCTGTAGAAACAGCTAGAAGATTTCCGTCCATGTTGAATCTCAAGCGGGGAAGACTCTGAAGCAGTAGAAGTGATTATTAGGTGACTAATTCAAACATGGTGGGTGTTTCTCAGAAGAACTACTAAATTACCACGTGTAAAATACTAACCGGGAGTCCACCCTCGGCATCCGTACTTGTGAGAATGTTTAGATTGTCCATATCCCAAAACTTTATCTGGTTATCTTCGCCCGCAGCCAAAATGCCGTTTTGAGTTGTGTCAAACTGCACCACACCAGCTGATTTCTTTCTAAACCCGGTATATGTCCTCTCAATTGTTCCTTCTCTTTCATTCCATTCGACCAGAAAAGTGTCCCCTTCTTTACTTGTTCCACATGAGAATAATCTGAAAAAGGGGATCAAAATTAATGAACAATCTGAAATTTTGATAAGATCAATTGTTTTTCACACCTCATTTGACAAGCCAAATTTCATCAACAATATTAGAAAATATGCAGAAATATGGGCTCAAAGAAAGTGATCGAGAAATCAAGCGTACAGTGCCCTATATATCATGTCTGATCTCTTGAATTTCACTAATCTTACTTACCTACTTCCGTCAGCACTATAAATCATAGTAGTACACCAGCGCCCAGGAGCATCATAGTCAACCCTAGATCCCATGTTGTCATACAGCCAGGCCTTAATTTTCCCATCAATAGCAGTTGAGAATATAAACTGCAAATGTACAAGTGGAAAACATGATGTCAGAAAGCATTTTGAAAGTGGACCCCTAACAATTCTTCATGTACTTGGGACAGGCCCCTCTTTTGACATTTTGTAATGAAACTGCACCCCAAACAATGAAAATGGTGGGATAATAGAGACAGTCTAGCAGGAGTATGGAATGGTTGTGATGGAAGGATGGCAAGCAATGGGAGTTATGAAGGTAGTAGGGTGCAACATAGGTTGTACAGAGGTGGCAACTCTGGCAGTGGTGATGTATGATGCTGGAATCGGTACTTTTAGTGACGTTAATATGGTGGTTTTGGTATTAGCGTGGTGGAGTCACTACGATTATGAAATGGTGGTTTGGCCATAGTTATAGTAGTGTCAATATGTCAAGGCAGCGGTCCTCATAGAGTTGATGGCAGTGACAAAGAGCAGCAAGTATTGTGGTTGTGGTAGTATTATCAATTAGGTTTTATTAAAATAATTCTTGCCAAAAACTTTAGTAGGGTATTTTTTAATTTGGTTTAATAGAATTTACTGAAGTATTTATTATCTGTCAATTGCTTTTAGGTAGTGATAGCTCTCATGGTGGTAGTGTTAACTAGTGTTCCAGGTGGTATTAAATGGTAGTTATTTTGTTAATTTGGTTTAACAGAATTTACTGAAGTATTTAGTATCTGTCAAATGTTTTAAATAGTGATGGCTCTCAGGGTGGTGATGTTCTAGGAAGTATTAAACAGGTCTCACTGTAATTACTGAAAAGCTTATTGAAGAAGCATACAACAAATCTCTGCTCGACAAAAAGTGTGCAAGTTGTTGAAAAAAACAAAGACTTAAGTAGCTCTTCTTTTGCAGTTTAGCTTGGTTAGGGTAGCAAGATGGTCAAATATCCAACTTGATAACATGACATAATGAGTATTCACATAAACATGACGCCTGCAACAGAAAGATGCAAGAAACACTATAATAGTACTTTTTTGTGATCTTATATGGAATACCTGAACATTCTCTTTCTCTTGAGGACATATAGAAAATACAGGTGCTTCATGACCTTCACAGCTATACTGCTTTCGCCCGGCTAGATCCCAAACCTGTTGCATTCTTTTATTTAGTGAAAAAAAGAAAAAAGAAACCCAAAAAAAAATCATTAAGGGTCCATAAAAATTTCTCTCACCTTTATCAGCTTATCATCTCCACAGGTTACTACACAGAGCTGTTTGTTTAGATGAGCAAAAGCCAAGTCATTCACTCCACCAACATGGGCATCAACCTGCAAGCAGAAGGGATGCAAGTCAAGTTATAGTAACAAATTTTACCTTGTTGGACAGGCAGCAATATTCCAACTCACCTCTAAGAGCTGGCGTAAATCATTTGATCCAAGATAGGTATACAGATGGATCAAATGCTTAGTAAATGCAGCCCCTACAAAATTGAAAACAATAAGAAATATTCACAGGCACATCAGAAAGCTAATCACTTATTGAAATGTATATACCCATAAAATGTCCATCTGGACTCCATGCAACACGGCTGACAGATATTGGTGCATCTTTAACGTGGGAAGCCTGTTCAAAGTATAATTGTCACATTCCAATAAGAGTAGTTGCTTGAACTTTTTACTTACAGACATTAAATAATGAATATTAGGCTACATCTAGTAAATAATCATTTTAGAACTATGACCATCTCCACACAGAAACAAACGAGTTAATGGTCATTTTAGACTAATGACCATCACTGGACAGAAATAAATAAAGTGTTTTCAATAAGAATTGGGATGATGGATTGAAGCATCAATGAAAGATGTTATAAGAACCTGAAATGACAAGGAACAAGGTGCTATATCCCATATCTTGAATGACTTTGAAACTAACTGCTCTCGCATCCCAACTTCATAAAGTGTTATTTCACCATTAACAGAACCGACTGTTCAAAAAAAATGTATCTAAATCAGATAACAGGACAGGAAGAGTTGTAGCATAATTTATTTGGTAGGAGCTCAGCTACAAAATCAAAAAAAATGCAGCTAAGTCATCAATCATAGACTATCATACCAAGAAGCAATGTGTGGTGAGAAGGATGAAAATCCATGCCTGCAACCGCAGACCCTTGATGCATGGTAAAAGCTACTGTTCTTGGCAAGTCATCAAGGGACCAAGAAGGCCGTTGACGAGCTGTTGAATATGTAATTAAATTTTATATTATAAAAATAAATATGATATATATAAAAAACAAAATTAAATAATTATATTAATAATAAAAAAATTCATTTAAAATTATTACTTTTTTACTGTGTACCTCTAGAAAGTTGGAGTGGTGTCACAAATGGTTGAAGGACATTCCTGTCGTTAGGATGATCCCACTCCAGCGATTCCCACCATTCTACTCCATCGGTATCAAGCTCGATACGCTGAAGAGCATGGGGAGGGACTGGTTGTCCATTAATAAGGGGTAGAGAGAATTGGACCCTTTTCAGCTGTCGACAGTCGACTATTTTTATTGTTTCAATAGAATCACAAGCCATCACCCCCTTACAAATGCTCTTTAATGATGGTAGAGAAATCAGCTCAAATTTCTTCAACTTGGGAAGGCTGAAAGTGGTAGGATTATTGTTGTTGTTGTTACATGCTCCCATCCCTGCATCATCTTCTGCTATTATCTTCTCCATTCCGTAACAACATACTGCACAAATATGTTCCAGGTTTTGAAGGTACTGGAGCAGTCCCGGCTGGAACAGGTTCTTGATTTTGTCACACCTTCGAATATCTAAAACTTTGAGATTGGAAAATGTGTCAGCTGGTAGAGGCATAATTACTCTTTCACCGCCTTGTCTTCCCCACTTAATAAAGGCTCTTAAATTCCCCAAAGATTCGAGTTTCAAAATTTCAAGGCTTTGAAGTGGGACACAACGGGACTCTTCTCCACTGTCTTCTTCTACTTCTATTTCGTTGGAGAAGGGAAACCGTACGATGTACTCTATCTTATCACTAATTGAGATATTACATTCCCGAATCTCACGTGGCAGCAAAGCCGCATCTACTTTGCCTCCGTCTCCCTCGAGGCTAATATTAATCATTCTCACTAATTGGTCCTTTTTAGTATATTTAAACTCTCCCGTACACCAACCCCCAACTGGTCCTATTGCAATATCACACAAACTCAACTGCATAAAACATTGAGATTTGACAAATTGTTTAAAATCACATATGTCATATATCTGGCACTTAATTTCTTCCAGCAGCATCAACTCTTTCAGTTCCCCACTTCGTACTTCTTGTTTTCTACAATGGTCGAATCTGAGGACTTGCAGATGGGAGAGTCTGTGTAATATACCAGTTGGGAACGTAACATTTTTTATCATACGCTCCATATACAGACAATTGAGGTTGACCAACATTTCCATACCTTGAGGTACTTCTTCAATACTAGTCCGAGAGAGGTTCAACACCTGTAATGCCCTGAGATTTCCCAACGGAGGCACATATTCAAGGGATCTACAATTTTGAAGAAATAAAGCAGTGAGATTCTCCAAGTTTAACATAGAATCCGGCAATTCACAAATTAAATTGTCAGATAAATCGAGAACACGTAGAGCACGCATGTGAACAAAGAAAGAATGTGGAATCTTCGCAAAAAATCCATGATCAGTCAATAACAAGGTTGAAAGTTTAGGACACCTTGGTGACATGCCTTCTGGAATTTTTATTCCACAACTCATTAAGGAAACCTTCTCTAGATCCTCCATCCATTCCTTCTCATCTAGAATTTTACAAAATTGCCACCCAGATTTTACCATAAATCGGGGACTCACTTTTGTGATCTCCAATGCCATCTCTCTCATTAAATCATGCATCTTCACGCATCTTTCACCATCAAAATCCTCACAACTTTCCAATAAGCAGGCATTTTCAAGTTTATTCAACAAAGTGTGACCCATGTCAAATTTTGCTTGCATACTCTTCTTTCGGTCTATTATTCCCTCAACAATAAAAAATGTTATCAATTCCTTTCTTTTTATTTTCTTGTCTTCAGGATACAGTGCGCAATACAAGAAACAATGCTGCAATTTAGCATCCTTCAAGCGATCATAGCTCAATTTCAATAGTGGGAATACCTCATCTTGCATGTCTCTTTGTCCTGTGGTAGGTTTTTCCAATTCTTCCAAAACATTCCTCCATTCACGAATGTCATCCACCTCTCTCATGCTTCCAGCTATTGTAATAATCCCAAGTGGCAAACCAGCACATCTTTTGGCAATGGAAATTGCAACCTCTTCTATGCCTGGAGAAAGTGTCAAGCCATGCCCAAGTGTCTCCTTGAATAAGTCCCAAGTCTCTTGCCAAGGAAGAGAATCCACTTTGATTTTTTTCTGGCAAGCTATCCTACGACAAACATTCAAAGAGCGAGTTGTGAGAATCAACTTGCATCCATTCACTTTAAGACAAATTCCCACCTCCTCGAGATGAAATTTTTGGTCGTCCCACACATCATCCAAAATGAGTACACATTTACCTCTTTGCAGCAATGCCCCTGACAATTCGGCTGCCCTTTTCCTCTCATCATGCTTATTTGTCAAGCCATTGTTCAATAATGACTCGGCAATCATATCTTGCAATTTATGAATGCTGAAGTCATGTGATACAGTGACCCAACAAACATGATTAAAAATATTATTAGATTCTTTTAAAAGCAAATTATGGATATGGGCTGCCAAGGTTGTTTTCCCTACACCCCCCATTCCATAAATGCCAATGCTTAAGACATCATCCTTCTTTAATAATTCCAAAATTTTTTGCAAATTATTTTGGAATGCTTCACCGATTAATTTGTTTGTCAAAAACGGTTCTCCTTTGCTCTCATGCACATCAAGAACAAGCCCCCCTGAAAATTTACCTTGCTCAACAAGTTCATCTATTTCTTTTATCATATTCTCAACGCATTTTCCAAGCCCAGATAATAAACCTGAAAGAGTATCACTTTGTTCCACTTCTTGTTCTAAGTTTTGAAGTTCATTTATCTTCTTCTCTACATTCTTCAGCCAATTTCGACCTCTCTCTTTCGTTTCTTTCGTGATCGAAACTCTGCATCTTTTAACTCGCTAATTATATCTTCTGCACAACACTTTAACTTTTCACCTTTGGTTCTGAGAGTTTGCATCTTTTCACCAATGGAGCTTCTGAACATTTTCTTAGTCACAGGAGAGCCTGATACCAAATAGACAAAACAAAAAAAATATAGTATTTACAAAAAAAATATAGTATTTAAGTACCAAGCAAAGTAACTTCAATCAGGCTCCAAAAAATGGTAGAAAGAATAAACGCAACTTTTATAAAGAGGATTAGATAAGAGAATAGGAAAAGGCCCGAAATAACTTACAAAACATATAAAAGTTTTCAATTTTTAATTTTAATCTTCTCAAACAACACCTAAGGCTAATAAATTATAAAAATAATGTTATCAAAGTATAAAAAAATAATAATAATACTACACTTGCCAATTTTATATCTCAAACTTTTATTTCAAATGATACTGTATTATTATTAAAACTTTAAATTATATAACTAATGTAACTGTGTCATATTATTTGGGATAGAAATATATAATACAAATTTGAGAAAGGTAGCATTGACAAAAAAGAAAGAAAAAAGGAATGATAAAAACAACAATGTTATCAGTAGGACTTAATTAAGAATATTTTTCATTTTAGGGTTTTATCTCATAAATTAATATAAATACTTTATTCTATATTCAAACCTTTTATTTTCAATTCATCTACAGTGTAGTCAAATTAAATCCAACCCCTTTTGAAAAAACAACTAATTCTGTGATATCAAGACTTTATCAAAAAGGGAAAAAAAATTTGAGAACTAAAGATAAACAAATATATAATTAAAAAGTATGGTCTTAGTGCATGCGGCTCTAGTCATTGTGATATTTAAGAAAGTTAGATATACATAGCCTTACTGCTACAAATGGATAGATTATTTCCGTAACCCAATCTCGTAACCTTTAAGTCACAAAAGAGTAATAAAATTTCTTGATAGGAGTGATTAGAGTTCATTATTTAAATTAGGTATGAATTCAATGAGTTCATCATCTAGCAATGAACACGATGAAAATAAACAAAAGGTAAATATGGATGATAAAGGACTATATAAGACTATACTTATGTGTGCATTAAATAGAAAAAGATAAATAAAAAATTTCTTTTGTCAAGGTTAATGAACTTGAATAGATAAAAAGAAACAAGTGAGTGTTTTAATGTCGGGAAAATCTACACTTGAAGACAAGTATAAATTAATTGAGAATAAGTTTCATGAAAGCATTGATGATATAAAATCAATGGGAAAAAAGGTAAAAACTCTTCAAATTAATTTAAATGGGGCTAATGAAACTATTCAAAAGATAAATAAGGTTTCAATGGAGTTAGATGAGATGCTAAAGAATTCTAGGACTACATGTTTGGAATTTTTATTCCTAGTTATCATCATTGTAGTGTTAAAGTACTGTTTTCAAAGATGGAATTCACAACAAAAATTCATTTGAATTTGTTATCACTGTGGTATTAAAGGACACTTAAGGCCTCAATGTCATAAATTAGGATGTCCTATATATTTCCACAACTTATAAGAAGAATTCAAATAAAGAAAAAGTGATAGAAACAATGTGCTTAATGACAAATTAAAATCTATGAATTACGATTGGAATTGGTATAAACAAGGTATCTCTAGGAATAGAAAAATAGGAAGGCTAAAACTCCTACTAGCGCAAGTAATAAAGATAATACTAATATGCTAGTTGGTTCAAATACAAATGGTAAACCTAAGATGATATAAATTAGGAAATCAAACGATAATAGCAAAGAGGGTAGTGCTAAATTAGATGGTACTAGAATATAAGCTCAAGTTGTTATCTTAAATAAATCTAATAAATACGATAAACCTAAAAACATTAGAAACAAAAATATTAAATCTAATTCTCAGTTTGATAGTATGTTTGTTGGAAGACTGTTTGGAAAGGAAAAAAATGTAAACATTCCTCTACAAATGTAGATTTTCCCAAGGAGATCAATTTATTTTATGAATAAAATAAATAAATTAGCAGCCCAAGAGTGTTTTCTCAAAATAATGATCAACTCTTGGAGGCTAGATACCATATTTTAGTTTAGTATCTTTTATTTTCATAAAAAAAATAGAGAAAGATTAGGTAAAATGATAGAGAAAAATACTTATAATTCGTGGTGCTATTAAAAATGTTAAGAATAGTGGAGAATAATGATTTAAGAATTTAAACCACTAATGTAATAAGATTTTGTAAAGCTTAGGCAAATAAATTAAAATAGTGGTTCCTAGTGTATATGACAATACAGACCACAATGAAGAGAGCAGTTTCTGGTAGTAGGCTACAGTTCACTTGATTTGCAATTCCTAATTGTAAGACTATTCGTTACGAATATGAATGTTGTTGAACTAAATTTATTTGACGAGTCTAAAATATTTTGTATGTTGCCTATTTGACCATATTCCTTAAATTTACTTGAAGAGTCTAGTGAAGGAAAAAAAAAATTTTGATAGATCCATGGAAATTATTGTCCCAAGAAAATAAATAAATAAGGTCTAGCACAAAGCGAGATCCAACTGAAGTTTGGCCTCATCAAGTTCGAATTGCAGATTTCAATCTGCTCTGAATCCTCAGGGCTATCCATTATGGCCGCTAGTCCGTGAACAATCTAAATAGTATCAATCAAAGTCAGTTTTAAAAGATAATTAGGGCTTCAGACCAGAAATAAAGAATGAATAAAGACTTACCCTCATATAAATAGCCATCAAGTCCTTGGCTATTTTCTTAGGTTTCTGCCCAGAGTACTTATTAGGGCCTGTAGCCCAGGAGTCTTTGAATGCCTTCTTCACGGCACTCGGGCCGAAGTCCTCAGACATGGGAGGGGCTGCACCAACCTTTCCTTTCTCCTTTTTTGGCTTTTGCACTAAGGGGGCAGGAAGAGGAAGAACCTCTCGAGCTGGCAAACGAACCAATTCTTCTAAAACCGTCCACTCAAGAGAGTCAGAAAGCAGCCTCCTTCTCTTCACTAGGAGGGGGGGTTTTACAAAAGTCGAAGTCTCCCCGACCTTCTTCTTCTGCCCTGGTTTCCATCCAAAGTAGATCGTCTTCTTTAGCCCCTCGCTCTTATCTTTCACCAGACCGACATCCATGAGATCCTTTAGAGTTAGGATGGCCTCGTGGGAGCCGTCCTTGGTCTAGAGGAATTGTTTGTACTTGTCCTCTGTGAAGATAGACCTCTTCCAAACAATTTTATATGCATGACATACCCCAAGCAAAATTGTTCAGAAAGAAAATAAAAACAAATAAAGAATGGTAAGTTACATAGGGAAATAATCACACCCTTAAAACTAGTTTTTCTTGGGAAAATGGTGGCCCGTCTTTCGAAGTCCTCATACTCTCAGCCTCCCTTTACAAAGAAGTCCTACTTCTTCCAAGTCTTATTGAAAAAAGGTACAAATGTGAGGGTTGTCAAAAGACATATAGAACATACCCTACAACTTTATGTACTACATGTCCATGTTACGGCGGATCAAGTGATTATCTACCTCAACCTCATTCAAGTAACCTAAAACTATTAAGGCAATTAGATGCCTCCAGGTATTAATATTGAGTTCGGCAGGGCACATGTTGAACCACTAAAAGAATTTTCTAATAATACAATGGAATGGGAAGCGTACCCTACCTCAAACCATTCGAGGTAGGTACAGATCTCACCATTCTGAATGTTAGAATGACAGTCTATAGGGTCTGGAACCCTATAGAACACATTCGGAGGGAAGTCATACGTAACCCTCAGAATATGTATCATACTATGAGTTATGGCACTCTCCCCCTCTTCTTTCTTATGGGTTCCACCTAAGGTCCTAACCACTCTATTCCTAGGTTCGGTATGGGCCTCAACTATCATAACTCCTAAACTAGAGGCTGGGCTGCCATAGGGTTCAATTCCTAAGCTTTCTGATGAGCTACCAACCTCAAGACCCAATTCTATTTGATCCTCGACTCCTAAAGGTTCTATGTGTTCATGGCCAGTACTCGACTGGGTGTCTGAAGTCGACATTCTTTGAAATAACAAAAAGAAAGAGTAGAAGAATAGTGATGGATTACAGAAATTAAAAGAAGACAAACACACTTAGATTCGAACCTGGCCGCAGAATTGACATCGAAAATCCGATCGGAAAGAACCACTATTGCACCAAAGAACGATCTTAAGCACCACTAAAGGAGTATAAGGGAATAATAGGGGAATATTTTGAAAATGATGAAAGAGTGTGAAAAGATGAGTTCGTCCCCTTTTATACGCAAAGAACGAACTGCAATCGTCCCCACCGAGCTAGTCCAACTGTTGGATATAATGATGGTGTCGGTATTTGAAACGACGGCATGTGTGAATGATGGGACGTTAATTGTCCCATTAACGGTTGTCTTCTCAGGATACGGAACGACGGATTTATAACTCACACATGCGTGACACCTCAGAAATCCTAAACTCAGCTCTGAATAAGTCCCACAGAACTAAGGCCTGGGGGGGTAGCTGATATACCATAAAATGATGACAATACTAGCAACATGGCGCGTGTCCCCCATAAGTTCTTCAGTATACAGATCACCTTTCTGGTCAGTTGGCATACGAAATACAGAGGCGAGACGTTCCGAAACTGGTCACCGTCTTCTATGGTGTACCAACCTCAGAATAAAGAAACAAAGTTCAATATAGAAACCACTACTTATAGATATCTCTAAATCACTACTTTCATGGCTCCTAATCCTACTCAACTTGGAAGATCCATAAGGTACACATTTAATTCACGTTCAATTCTTCTCTTGAATTACTGTCTTTATTTTTTTCATTAACTTTATCATCAGAGTGGCTATCATCGGATCCTTCTCAGTGACCTTTTGACTTTGAGTTCTTGACAAGCAGTTCGAGGAAAGAAGTATTCAGACCAGAAAAGTGAAACATCAATCTTCAAGCAAGATTTGTGGGATGCAAGTACAGAGGATTATGATTTGTGCAATCAGAGGAGTTCGAGGCTGCGATGATTCGTGGTTATGATTGTGTTAGAGCTGTTCAAGGACTCAAAGGTGGTGGAACTATGAAGAACGCTTGTGGAGTCAAGATCAAAGGAAGATCCGTACAGAGTTGGTAAGACTTGAGATAATAACTTGGTTGAGTCAATTGGAGTTTGTAAATCTTTATTAGATTCTTCTTAATAGATTTAGCACTAATCTGGAAAAGGTCCCAAGATTTTCTTTTTGGACTTTTCACGTAAAAAATCTTGTGCGTTCTATCTTATGTGGATGTTTTTATTGATATTACACGAACTACTATTTTACACATGTGAACCATAAGATTTGTACTATATCCGAGTGATAACACAATCTCCAAAATTAAAATTGGTTATGAACTTCAATCGTTAATTTGATAGACCTATTCACCCTCCTCTAAGTCTATTTTACAACATCTAGATCATCCTAGGGCCTCTCATTTTGTTTTCTCTTTTGTTGACTTGATGATTTGAACTCATAAGCTTAGTTAACTAACAAGAGAGTATCTTTGCATATAATTTATTCCAGGGTATTAATTAAAATGATGCTTAATTAGTGATTCTTATTAATTAAATCTAGCTACAAGAGTATTAGGGTTTAGTTAATTAAATTTTATTCATAATATTTTCAACAAAATTGCTATTAGAGCAGATTCTTCTAAAGATTTTAATTCTAAATTTTTTGGTAGGATTGATTAGAACACTTTATTTGAATTAGGTATGGATTCAATGAGTTCGTCATCTAGCAATGAACATGATGAAAATAAACAAAAGATAGACATGGATGATGAAAGATTATATAAGATTATGGTTCATCATGTGTTAAATAGAAAAAGATAAATACAAATTTCTTGTCAAGGTTAATGAACTTGAATAGATCAAATGCTCATTTAAATCTAACATAGAAGACTTCAAGAAACAAGAGTTTTAATGTTTGGAAAATCTACACTTGAAGACAAATATAAATTAATTGAAAATAAATTTCATGAAAGCATTAATAATATAAAATTAATGGAGCAAAAAGTGAAAACTCTTCAAATTGATTTAAATGGGGCTAATTAAACTGTCCAAAAAATAAATAAGGTTTCAATGAAGTTAAATGAGATGCTAAAGATTTCTATGACCACTAATAATAAAAGAAGTTTGAGATTTGTTTAAAAGTCAAAATTTTTGGATGAGAACATTCTTGTTGAACCTAAATGAAATAATAAAAAATCCGGCAGTCACAAGAACGTTGAATCTAAGAAACCTATATTCAAACTAAAAAAATTTATTTCTACTTGCCATCATTATAGTGTTAAGGATATATTAGACAATACTATTTTCAATGACAAATGTCACAACAAAAAATTCATTTTAATCCGTTATTACTGTGGTATTAAGGAACACTAAACACTTCAATGTCATAAATTAGGAAGTCCTATTTCCACAACTTATAAGAAGAATTCAAATAAAGAAAAATAGAATCTTCTTAAACAAATTTATGAGCTTAATGACAATTAAAATTTTTGAATTATAATTGGAATGGCTATAGACAAGGTATCTCTAGGAATAAAAAAAAAAAAGGAAGGTAGAACTCCTACTAGCTCAAGTAATAAAGATCATACTAATAAGGTAGTGAGTTCAAATATAAATAGTAAACCTAAGATCATATAGATTAGAAAATCATACGATAATAGCAAAGAGAGTAGTACTAAATTTGATGACAAAATATAAGCTCAAGTTACTATTTTAACTAAGTCTAATGAACTTGAGAACACCAAAAATAAAAATATTAAATCTAATTCTTAGTTTGATAGATATGTTTTTCAGGGGGTTGTTTGGAAAAGGGAAAAAAACGTAAACATTCCTTTACTCATGTAGATTTTCATAAGGAGCTCTATTTATTTTCTGAATAAAATAAATAAATTAGTAGTGCAAGAGTGTTTTTACAAATTAATGATTAACTATTGGTACCATATTTTATTTTAGTATTTTATATTTTCATAAAAAACACAACAAAGAAAAAATCTTTTTAATCATTTATTATGATTATTGTATTGTTGGTTGTTTCAAAAAAAGTTTATTGAGTTCTAATTAGGCAAAATGCTAGAGGAAAATATATATAAATTGTGGTTCTTGTAAAATTTTTTAAAGAATAGTAGGGATTAATGATTTAAGAATTTAAACCACTAAAGTAATAAGATTTTGTAAAACTTAGGAAAACAAATGAGAGAGAGACATTGATAGCTATCACATAGATGCTTTTTCAAAAACTATCTTATCAATCAATGACTCTCACCATTTATGCACAAATTTGGACACAATCATTTGGGCAACAAAACATTACTGTAGTTGGAATAGCTAGTTTCAAGCCTATTATAAGAATCCAAGACATCCTTCTTGGAGAGTTACTTACATTTATCAATCTTTTCTATTCTCTCTCTGTCTCTCTCTCTGAATCCAGAAATTCTTACTGGTAGTGAGAATCTTCGGCTTAAGACAACTCCAACTGTGTGTCTCTCGTGTTACTCACAAGCCAAAATAATTTATCATTTATTTAAATATATATATATATATATATATTTCTATTTTTTTATTTTTTTATATTGTTGTTCATCTAGAAAACCTAACTACAAAAAGCGATATCGACAATCAATCTTTTAATAGAAATATATTTCTCGAACACTCCTGTCATCATAGTCATCTGTTGAAGAGATTATATACTTCATAATATCTGAAATAACTGAAATACATTATGACTGATCTTGCTCAAAGTAAAGATTTGAGAAAAGTAAAAGAAATAAAAGAAAAGACGCACATGCCCAAGTAGAGAGCAGTTTTCTCTGCCTAAAACGCAAATCATATACAATAATACAAATCAAGATTGACATAAAAATGAAGAAAAATAAGCTACAAAAATTTGAAAGTGCAGATCACATAGTCACATACCTCGCTTGAATCGCTGGTACTTGAAAGATTTTGATTAGGTTTCCAAAATAAGCGAGGAATGCAAAGCTTCTTAAGAAGATAACAATGAAAACCTGAAACGTGAGAGCCAAAAATCAACAGAGGCCAACGCACTTAACTCCATCGAATGCCATCCACAAGTCAACCGTCACTTTGCTTCTTGGACCTTGCAAGGAAGGTGCGAGGAAAGCACACGTTGTCCACCTATCTACTTCATGAAAAGGGGCAAAGTTTCTTCTACACGTGTACGTTGTCATTTGTGTCCCCCTCTTTTTCTTATTTTCCATCTTTATGACTCAAGTTTAAAATATATCTATTTATTTTCCATTCAGCCTCACCCATTTATAAATTTATAATCATATAATATATATATATATATATATATACATATATGATAGATGTGTAAGTACCCAAATCACCTGATTCCCTTTTTTTCTAATTTTTTTTTAGTTTACTTTAAAGGATATTGCATTCTCACCATTTACCAACAAAAAAAAAAAAAATTATATTCTCACCTACTTTTTGCTATCCTTTGATGCATAACTATTTTAGTTACAAAAAAGAGAAAAAAAAAATTCCTAATTTAATCTAAAGAATGTTATTTTATTTTTATATGATGTCTCTTTATTAAGAAAATCTCTTTATCCTTAAATTTTGCTTAATTTTTAGGCATTTTAGTCTTGATATACTAAACGAGTTGACAAATAATTCTTGATCGTTCAAATACACTTCTCTATAACATGATTTATTTAAATACATAGTTTGATTGCAAAGGTATTTATTTGAGTGAAAAGATTCAGTAAGATGATCTTTCGAACTCACTAAATCCTCATTTAAATGTGTGTCCCTTGTTCAAATATCAATGTTTTCAAAACCGAACCGGACCAGACGGTTCAACTGGTTGAACCGTCGACCGGTCCAAGGAACGGTCCGATCAAACCCACAAACCCGTTCCAAACGCAAAACTGTGCTAAAAATGGTAAACCGTCAGAACCGGGCGATTCAACCGGTAAATCGTTCGACCCGTCACTGGGTCACCGGTTCAAACCGGTTCACCACTATATATATTAAAAAAAAAAACCAACGTAACTCCCCCATTTCTCTTCTCAGTTCTCATTCGGTCATTTCATTTCTCAAATTTCTCTTTCTTTGTTTCTCTTCTCACTTCATCACTTGAACCGATCCACCGCACAACGCGACAGCGCAACTCGGCGCGGCGGCGACTCGCACCGCACAGCGACAGTGACTGTCGACTCGTCGGCGTCGTTCATCCTTCCTCCTTCGTCCGTTCATCGATCGGTTGAAATCTAAAGGTAAATCAGTAAACCCTCTCTCATTTCTCACTCAGACATTTCTTTTTCTCACTTCATCACTTGATCGGTTGATCCAGAACTCGGTGCGACGACAACTCGCACCACACGGCGACAGTGACTGTCAACTCGTCAGCGTCGTTCATCCTTCCTCATTCGTCTTCATCTCAGTGTTGATCTCGGTGCAATTGGGCTCAGATCTTACGATTTTAGACCAGACCATGTCAAGATTGAGAAGAGCGTTGGGATCTAAAAGTGGTGGTGGCCGTGAAATGGGGTCGTAAAAGTTTGATAGTGGGTCAAACATAGGAGTGGTGGAGGCGTGGTGGAGGGGAGACGGTGGTGGCTATTGCGGTTGGTTAGACATGGGACCGATATGGCCCGTTGGGTTCAAGAAGGCTGAGATCGATTCGACGCGTGAATGCCGTGGATGCAGAGAGATTTGGTTGCTTACAGAGATATGGAGATATGGAGAGAGATTTGTCAGCTGCAGAGAGATTTGGTTGCTTACAGACCCATGACCATGAGAGAAATGTTGTGGATGTAACCGGTAAAAGTGTGTATATGAGAGAGAGAGAGAGAGAGAGAGTTGGGTTTTATATAATTTTTAGTAATTTTTGTATAATATTTTAAATTTAAAATATTAATAATATGTATTATTAAATTTATTAATTACATAATTATGACATCATGGTTTGATTCCGGTTGAACCCGTAACCCAGACAATTTCTCGGTTCGATGAACAGGTTGGGTCTGAGAACATTGTCAAATATAAACAATTTCATTTGAATAATTTTTAGAAGACAAGTAAAAAAAAAAAAAAAGACGCACAAGCCCAAGTAGAGAGCAGTTTTCTCAACCTAAAATACAAATCATATAGAAATTAAAAATTTCATTAAAAAAAAAAAGAAAAATAAGCTCCAAAATTTGGAAGTGCAGATCACAAGGTCACATACCTCACTTGAATTACTGGTACTTGAAAGATTTTGATTAGGTTTCCAAAATAAGCAAGTAATGCAAAGTTTCTTAAGAAGATAACAATGAAAAACTGAAACATGAGAGCTAGAAATCAGGAGAGGCCAATGCACTTAACTCCATCGAATGTCATCCACAAGTCAATGGCCAACTAACTTTTTGGAACTTGCAAAGAAGGTGTGAGGAAAGCACTCCTTGTCCAGCTATCTACTTCACCAAAAGGGGGCAAAGTTTCTTCTATTTGTGTATGTTGCCATTTTTGTCCCCCTCTTTTTCTTATTGTTCATCTTTATGCCTCAAGTGTAAGATATATCTGTTTATTCTCCATTCAGCATCACCCATTTATAAATTTATAATCGTATAAAATATATATTGCAAATCGCTTGATTCCCTTCTTTTCTTTTCTTTTCTTTTTTTTTTTTTGTAGTTTACTTTAATGGATATTGCATTCTCACCATTTAGCCAAAAAAAAAAAAAATTATATTCTCACCTACTTTTTTCCATCCTTTGATGCATAACTATTTTAGTTATAAAAAGAGAAAAAAGGAAAATTCTTAATTGAATCTAAAAGAATGTTATTTTATTTTTAAATGATGTCTCTTTATTAACAAAATCTCTTTTTCCCTAAATTTTGCTTAATTTTTAGACATTTTAGTCTTAATATACTAAACGAGTTGACAAATAGTTATTGGTCATTCAAATACACTTTTTCATAACATGATTTATTTGAAAGCATAATTTGATTACAAAGGTATTTATTTGAGTGAAAAGATTCAGCAAGATGATCTTTCAAACTCTTTAGATCCTTGTTTAAATGTGTGTCCCTTGTTCAAACATAAACAATTTCATTCGAATGCTTGTGTTAGTTCATGAGATTGTTTGATAATCAAATTTCTAATTTGATTGGGTCTCTTGATTATTTTATTTAATTTTTTTATATATAGTTGTTTTACGCAAAAGTAATGACTCTGCATTGTTTTGCACTAATTATGAGAAATGTTATAATGTTTATATAGTCATCTTATTGTAAGATGTTCTGTGAATTTTCTATTCTTAGATCTATATTTTCAAGTACGAGGAATTGTGTTTTGAGTCCTTGTGTAAGTACGTACTTGTTTAGACATATAGAACTTGCATGGACTAAAAAAACATAATTCTATTAAGTAATTGCAGTAAATCATTGTACAGTATAGAAGAACAATTGTAAAGGATATGCTCTTAAAAAAGGCATGCACAAGACATTACTTTTATTATAAGAAATATCACTTTTTATCGCACAAATAAGCATTACAAATTGTCCAAAAACCGTTAGCTAATCCTTTAAAAGAAGAGAGTGAAAAATAAAGCAAGCAAAGGTAGGAATGCAATTGATGGGAAGGTGCTAGGAAACCACTTTCCCGGTGGTTAGATGGTTTCTAAGCCTTTCTGTGTAATTACTCAAAAGAGTATTCGATCCTCTTTAATTAAATAAACCAAAAGGTATTTTAACACCGTTTGAATGTAGAAATTCAATGCATCATGTAAAGTCAATTCTATGCTTACACTATTATTATTATTTTTTAATAAAAAATATGCTGATAAGACAATGATCTTAAAGAAAATAGAAATAAATGTATAGTAAAACTTATTAACAAGTTTTAACTATGCCACACAAAATGTGATTTCTAGAAGGGGACCCAGACTGCTGCGGCTGGGAGGACTTGCCAACAGACCCAGACAAGTTACCTTGCATATGCGGTCGAGTAGGAACAGAGACTATAGGTGTAGAGATATGGGCTGTAGCAGAAACCCCGAAATGTTGCGGAGCGGATGTGTCAACTGAGCTTAAGAAATTACTTTGCGTGGGCGGCTGGACAAAAGGAACAGGAGGAACAGTGTGCGAAGCTTTAGCCGTGGAGGCCAGAGAGTGGGCGCCAGCAAGGATAGCTTTTTGACTATTTCCAGCTGTGCGTGCCATTGAAAGCAGTGGGCTAAGCCAGTAGCCTTCAACTGGTTTTGTTTGAATAGATTTAAGAATTTTTTGAAAAGTGTTTTTAAGTAATTTTTTAAAATATGTATCATTGTAGATTGATTAATTTAAAAAAAGTTAAAAAAGTAGGTTATGTTTGGTTATATGTTTAAAATAAGATTTTTAATTTCAAATTACAGGATATGTATTTGACATTAATTTTTTTTTTAAATTTAGATTATTATATCGAAATATATTTTTATAATTTTTAAAAAATTAATTATAAAATTTTTTAAAATATTTTTTTAAAAATCTTATCTAAATTGCTATCAGGTAAACATCCAATATTGATCTATTGACAAGCCATTCAAATTCTTTTTTTTTCAAAATTATTATTATATACTGGTAAGCCTTGATTATTTTTTATTTTTTATAGGAAACGATCATCCAATAAAAGGCATGGTTTACATGATCTTTATTTAAGAAGATTAACTGCTTTTCCAACGAATAAGACCGTTGACGGATTTAAAATTAATGTCCTATTCGCTTGGAGTGAGTATTTATTTTTTAAATATATGAAATTTATATTTTTTATTATTTTATTATAATATTTTTTAAAAATAAAAACTGCTCCCCCTGTATTTGTTTAGATTTCACTATTGACAAACTATTAATTTTAAATTTTTTTACTATTTTATAATTTAGATTATCATATTCAAATATATTTTCAAAATTTTTAAAAAATCAATATTTTGAAACAAATTACATCTGAATTACATTTTCACAATTTTTAATATTCTTAAAAAATGTGATCGGAATTTAATACATTTAATTAAATATGATATAAAAAATTTAATTTTATTCAAATTTAATAATTAATTTAATAAAAATAACAAGATTTAACAAATTCGATTAATTAATATAACATACATTAATTATTAAATTATATAATATTTTTTAAAATTAAAGTTATATATCATAAGTTTAGCATATTATAAAATAATATTTTATATGTATAATATATATTATAATATAATATTTTATAAATATAATATATATTAATATCATTATCAGATCAAATAAAATTTAATTTGATAATTAATTTTTTGAAATTTGAATCATTATTTAAATTAAATTTCTTGAAATTTGAATTATTGTTTAGATTTAAGATTGAGTTTAAAAATTTTTTTTGTTGTTTTTTACACGAAATAAACAAATTTTTAAAATGTGAAATGAAAAAATTTATTTTTGAATTTATAACCAAACGCAGTAACCTTTTCAGCGTGAAACCGGTGGACCAAGGCTGACGCTGACTGAAGCCTATGGGAAGCGGAAGAAGGGACCACTTGCAGAGGAATAGACTGAATAGCAGGTTTTGGAAGCTGCATCACGGCTTTAGCAGGTGTCAGACACGTTACAGAGAGTGGAGGATACACTTGCGCCCAAGTGGCGTGCAGTCCACTCGCCCCTACCAGAGCTGCTGCTTCCTTCACGTCCGCCATTGGGGGAGCTTCCACTTGAAGCAAAGCATCTCTGTGCTGGCTCTTTCCTTTTTATCTTTGAATATTTAATTTTTGATTTGATATATATGAGTGATGAATTTTAGTTCGTTTTTACAAAGGTGTTGCAAATCCCCATATATGGTTATGTGTTTGTATGTTTTAAGTTCATATATTTCAGCAATATCAAACCCTTTTTAAGTCTCATAATTTTGAGAATTTCATCGGTTAGATATGAAATACGATATTTTAATTTTCAGATAATTTTTGAGATTAAATTTTTATTTATTTTATTTATAATTTTTAAATTATTTAATGATTAAACTATTTTATTTCATATTTATTCAAATTTATAATAATATTATCTTTTTTCATATAGATTTCGTTAATTGAAGCAAAGAAAGGTTAAAATGGTGAACTACAATGAAAAATTATGTCACCAATGAAGAGTCAATGCCCTTCATGTTACTACGAATTCAAAGCCTACATGAGATACAATATTTTAATTATTTTATTTTTTATTTTTATTTTTTATCTTTGAATTATTAAAATAATAATTAATAACTAATCCTTTTCATGCCACCTATGAAGCCGTCGACCTGCTAGAAACCTGATATGTTTTACCCTTAATAAAATTAGTTTAGAAAAAAATATGTGAACCTGTTAAGATTAAAAGAAAAGACATCATAATAAATAAAATTATAATAAAATAAAATAATAAATAAATAGATAAATTTAATAAAATTGTATATTTGTAAAAAAAAATAATTTTATTTCTCTAATAACAAACACATTTCTTATTTTAATATATATAATATCTTATTTAAATACGTTAATTATAATTAATTTAATTAAATAAAATTCTATAATTAAATGGGTATTCTGATGTCTTATTCTATAATGGAATTTAAACAAATTTGAGAGAATAATTTGTTTTTACGGATGAGATTAAAATAATGTTCCTTATCCAAACACGCCCCAAACCCACAACTTAATTAGATTTTATAGAGCAATAACAGTAATGGCTTATCTGTTATTTGTGTGAAACTAAGGGTGTTTGTTATAAAAAGAATCACGTCACGTTACAAGGAAATTATTACAGGTGGGAAAAACAGGGCGAAGTCGGTTTGTTGAGACAGTTCCACGTGTTCCGACCAAATCACCTTTCTGAGTTTCCGCTGTTTTTAACCGGCTTCAAGACTGACACGTACTGTCCTCTGATACGTGTCTCTCATTTACTGGCTGTTGCCTTTGTTAAAAAATTCAGAAGTTTTGACGCTACGCCGATGAATTCCTCTCGTCACGTGCTGCTTTGTAACGCTCTTGCTGCGTTCTTAGGAAGCCACTTTTAATTTCTTAAAGGACCTCCATATTCTTCAAATTACCATGCATTCCCCCTCTCACCGCCCTCTATTTATTTACGTAGTAAATTTTTTTATAATTAATAAATATAAAAAATAAATAAAAAATTATTAATTATTAATTTTTTTATAAATTTAAAAATATTTTTTATATGTATATGACTTTTGATTTTAAAAAAAATTATATATACAATTTTTTAATAAAATTTTATTCATTTCATAAAAAAATACATATATAATGTATATAAAACATCTAATACTCTTTTAAAATAAAGAAGTACTTGTGTTTCTAATTGTATAATCATGTTATAATTTGTCCTACTTTTTACTCCAATTAACAAAAATTAATAAAGATTTGAGTCATATCATGAATGAAATATATATGTATAATTATTTTATCTTTTTAATAGTTAATATTATAAAAAAATATTTTAAAAAATTATTAATTATTATGTAATATAATTATTAATTATTTGCTGCAGAACTAAATTAAATTCTTTTAAAATTTATTAATTATTAAAAAAATTTAACTTATCAAATATTAATTATAAAAAAGTTTATAGTAACTACTTAAAGTTTCTACATGCTTGACATAGAATAAGAGCACATTTGCAATGGAGTGAAATTGACTTAAAGTATAAAATTCATGTTTGGTAGACAATATAGTGTAGCTTTACTTGAAATTAATATAGAGTGGATAACCAGACTATTACTTATCCAAAAAAACACCACTTGTTAAAAGTTAAGGTTAGTCCCAAGAAAATATTAATATTGAAGTCGATGAACGGCTGAATTGCATTCACTTTTACATCTAAAAAATCACATCAGACGTCAGTAAAATTAAGTCAAGAGAAAAAGAAGAAGAATAAAGAAGGAAACTAAATAGAAAGTATAAATGGGTGTAAAGCATACCTTGACTATTTTCCATAATTTGGATTGAATCTCTTAGTAGGATTGGAACTTGCCTTATCCATTTGAAGGAGTAGTCACCAAATATGAGACCATTTTTGAGTTCTAATCAAGGTTTATTTATGAGATCTATAAATTAACGTTTATTTGGACCAATTATATTATGTTGATAAAAATAATTTTAAATGCAAGTGTCTATGATTCGAGTCTTTTTTGTACTGATTATTAACAGTTAAAATTTAAAAAGTGAGTCTGACTTTAAAAGGCGAGTCTGATTGTTATGAAATCTGACTTTAAAAAATAAGTCTGACTGTCATGGAGATGAGAATTTGTGAATGAGGATTTAGTCTGTTGTACGTAAACTGACACATAATACCCTTTATGATTCATCAAAAAAATAAAATCTTCAAATATAAATACAAAAGTTATCTGAAACATGATATTTATAATGAGTCATAAAAAGTTATGGTTAGAACTAAGATTTGTACCTCAAGCACAAGTTCTTGTAGTTTCCTTCGTCAAGAAGTCAAGAATAGGTAGGAAAGGGAGTAGTCCTTTCCAAAATAATCGCCACTCCATTCAATTTTTGACCCTATTAGGTTGCTTATTATTCAACACATTGAAAATATTAGTGTGGGAAGTTATTAGATATATAGAATGGACTCAAGTTTGAACCCTTATAGAGTCCAAGACCACGTTAAATGTTAATTCATGTTTTAATTATGCAACGCGATCACTATGTTATCTTGAACCTTGGGTTGTAATGACTTCTAAGTTATTATTAGATAAATATGTCAATTTTAATAAAAAATTTTAAAACTGCATTCAACCCTTTTAAATTATAAAAATATGCTTAAAAATAATATTTTTTTAAAGAATGGACAACTAGTTTTGCTATTGAGCCATAATGAATTTAAAGTAGGAAAGCTAGTAATATCATTTCATATTTATCTTCCAACTTCTCGAGTTCTCATAATATTTTTTTGAAAATAAATCTATTTTTTTCTCAATCAAAAGTATAAATTTTATTTTGTAAACGAATGACAAATTAGGAAATGACAAACTTTTAATGATTTCACACCTACAAATTTATAATGATTTTTTATTAGTATAAATTAGACTTATATTTGAGACGACAAAAAAAGTGATTATTAAGTTGAGAGAGAGTGAGTATCATTAGAGCTTGGCTCATCATCAATTCAATTGCAGGTTTATTTAAGAACAGCTCAAGAGGTAGATAAATTAAATTTAAACATATTTCAAAACTCTTTAAGTTATTGCATTCAACTCGATAAATTAATAATTAGTTTAGTATTATATTAAAATTTATGAATAATTATACTTACCTTTTCTAAGGCTTCTGATAATTACAGAAACCACAGTTATAATTTTTAAAATAACACTGTCTCTCTGTCAGATGATGTCGGATTAACGACGTTAACAACAAAAGTTAAGTTACCAAAATGTCATTGGTTATAAAATAATATTATTATATCAAAAGCTGAAAATCATGTAAAAATACAATATTATCCTTATCCTCTTTTATCTCTAAACCCAGACATCCATCTCTCTGAAGCATTTTCCAATGGCCGTATTTTTAACTCTCTGTAATTACTCCCCCTCTCTCTCTCTCTCTCTCTCTCTCTCACAACCTATCTTATAAGGATTTGATTATTATTATAATTATGTTGTTGAAATTACTTGAGATTTTTACAAGATATTTTAGATGAGAATTTTGAAGGTTAAAGAAATTAATTTTAAATAGACCGATTTTTTTGTTGAGAAATTAATTTTTGAAAAAAATTAGATGAGGTCTAAAGAGACAAATTTAATAAAGCAAGATTTAAAAAATATTTTAGATAAGAATTTTGAAAGAAAAAATTCTTTTAGAGAAAACTTGTAGAGAGCAAAATGCTTTTTAGAGAGAGAAATTAATAGATAAGCATTAGGAAGACATATTTTGCATAAAGAAATTAATTTAAGAATAATTTTAAATAAAATTCAGAGACAAATTTAGAATGGCGCATTGGCGTCGTGGGGGAAAGGGGGAGTGAAGCAAACAATATATAATAGCATGTTAAACTCTTTACATTTTATACAGGGGTAAGGTTGTCTTTTACAAGATTTCATCGAAGATCAATTTTGTCATTTTACATGGTTAGTTGGGTTAGTATAGTCATTTCTCTTACTTTTAAGGACATTTTAGATATTATATTAAATTTTTTTACTGACATCATCAACAAATCATCTCTATTAGTAAGAAGGGAGAATTTGTGACTAACATATGAACTAAAAGGAGTGTAGTGTTATTTCAAAAATTATAGAAATAATTTTTATAATTATCAAAAATTTTAAAAGAGATAAATATAATTATCTCAAAAAGTTTACTACGAAGATATACACTTGAGCTGAACTTTCTTTTTCTAAAACTAACTTCGTGTAATTTACTGTTTTATAGTATTAGATTGCATGTATCTGTTTTATATGATAAAGAGAAGAAAATAAAAAAAGAATGGTGAGACTTGAAATTAAAAACTCTGAGGAATCCTAACACCCATAAATTGTAAAAAGTGAATTTTTAATCTAAATTGGTTAAAACATTAAACAATGACAGTGTCAAGAAATGTTGCTTTGCTTGCTGCCGACACCTGTCCTGAAGGTTGAAGCGACCAAACCGCCATCCTACACGCACGACGTGCGTCTTTTTGTATTTTGGGCATACGCTAATCATAACCGGGGCCCATTAAACGGCACAAGAACTATTCAAAACTCAAACACCGGGCTTCGATAAATCAATGGATTTGGCCCATTAGAAACTCTACAAAAGGATTAATGTAATTAAGATTATTTCAACAACCATTTTTTTTTTTATATGGAAGTCACACCTTTTCACTTCTTTTAATATTTATAAATTTTATTAAAATTTACTGTAAATAATAAAATCACAATAAAAATCAATTTAATGTATTTTTGGGTTATAAGTGACACCTTTGTGATGTTTTGCCGTCTCACAAATAATTATTTGTAACATTTTTTGAAATTATTTGTAACGTTTGTGTCTCTTTTTAGTTATTTGTAGTAACACATGCAATGGAACTCACCACATGAATATAAGAGTTTTGAAAATACAAAAAAAAAGAAAAAACAGAAATATAATAAAACTTCAATAGAGATTAATTAATTTATAAATTGTTATTTCACATAAGTCTTGTTTTGACCCATCCGCATAACTAGAATAATATTTGGCATGTGAGATTTTTTTATATAAAAAAAATTGAGTAAATTTTAGATATTCCTAGAATACCATACTCCTAAAGATAAAATTGATAGTTACATATATAGAAGTGTACTGTCTTATTTTTGTATATGTGATCATCAAGATATTTTTCAGCGAGTTAAGTATACCACGTGATAATACATTATTCTTATAATACTGTATCATATATAATATATCTTATTAAAAATAAATAAATTATATAACAAAAATAACATAATATCATTAAAAAAATATATTGTCGTGTCAACTGTATTAGTTGCATTTAAATGATAAAGTTCTAAATTTGTTGTCATCCTCAGCTACTCACCTAACTGAAAAAAAATAAAAAATAAAAAGAAAGGACAAAGGACAGGCCATGTCTGTGGTCTGAAATTCCCATGCAACTGTTCAAAACTATCTATCTACAGAGTAAACTAGGGGCCATCCGAATATAATGAATAAAATTCCCACTAAAAACCAATGTGCTGCACCACTGACCAATGCACATCCGTGATGTATTTATATAAAGCCAAACCTTGTGTCACGGGACTTCACTGCTTAATTTTTGTCCTCTCAAGTCAAGTCTTCAATCCATTGACAAACATTTAGCAAATCACACCACTCCACAGTATACATGCATATTATTTATATACTAGAAAATGACTATATCAGTCATATTATGTACCTTGACATGTCACAATATGATTGGGAAATAACAACCTTTGTAAAAAAAAAAAAGGGATTAATATACGTTAACTAAACCTTCCCGCCAACCATTTTGTGGAGGTTGGATGATCATTTTACGTCATTACGTTATGTGTAGTGATGAGAGTGAGTTTTGACGCAATAATAAAATTGTTTTATTGTGATCTAAAGGTCATAAATTTGAGTGAAGAAAATAGTTTCTCTTATTGCGGTGTAAGACTACATACATCGAACCTTCATCAGATCTCGCAATGATGGAAGCCTCGTGCATTGATTTTGCCCATCTTATGTGTAGTGACGACAATTTAAAAAATTTCAAACATTTTGTGATTTTCGATAAACAACACTCGTATAAAAATAAAAAAGTGTTAGATTTTGTGAGGAACAGTCGCAACTCTTTTGTAGAAAAGATATTCAGTGGGGTGATCATTTTGCGATGTGCAGTGACAATCTCTCACAAAATTTTAAATTTTTTGTAATTTTCGATAACCAATATTTGCATAGATTTTGCAGGGAATAGTCACAACACATTAGATAATGATGTATAGTGGGTGTCCTACTAAATAATTTCTCCTTCTTTTGTATTCATGATTTCATTCTCTGTATAAGGTAGCCTTAATTCATGACTATCAAACCACCAACAAAACAAAGAACTCTAAAAGGCAAGAGAAGTGGTGAAGTTTGTGAGAGAGAGAGAGAGAGAGAGAGAGAGAGAGATGGAAGCATACACAAAGCTTCTTATTGTGGCAATGGTGCTGGTTGCAACCATTGGGAATGAGCTAGCTGTGGAGGCCATTAGTCAGACCATATGTGGCATAAGTTTTGACAATTTCATGTCTTGCAAGCTAGCAGTGACTGGCCCATGCCCTGCCCAACCTTCCCTCACCTGTGTTGCTCTGCTCTGTCTAATGTCGACTTGCAATGCCTTTGCTCTTATAAGAACTCCAAGTTGTTGCCTTCCTTTGGCATTGACCCCAACCTTGCCATGTTGCTCCCAACAAAATGCAATCCTTCCCTGCAATTCCATTGTTGAACTCACGAAATTATTCCGTATAACGGCCACTCTAACAGGTCCCACCAAATGTTAAATTACAGTGGACGTTACACGTGTTTAACGAGTTCATCAAATAATTTTCTCGTTGAGATGCAGTCTGTAGCGCTTTGCATGCATGAATAA
Source organism: Nyssa sinensis (assembly GCA_008638375.1). Lineage (NCBI taxonomy): Eukaryota > Viridiplantae > Streptophyta > Magnoliopsida > Cornales > Nyssaceae > Nyssa > Nyssa sinensis. Next base: position 12,788,635 of record CM018039.1, on the reverse strand, counting down.
TTCTATCGTATTTGTTTGTTTTGATTTACGTTTAATTGTCATTGTTTGTTTGTTGTCTTCTTCTTCTTGTTATTTTAATTTGTTCATCAATGTGTTTCCTAGTGTTGCTGCACTTTTTGACTCGTCAAGGCTCTACTCTTCGTTAGTATGAAACCTGAGAGGGAATGGAGTTAGAGTGCCGCCGGGGGTGTAGGAATGGCAACGGGGCGGCTTTGGGGTGGGGTCCCCCTTCTCCAACCCCGACCCCGTTTAAATTTTTTACCCCCGACCCCGCCTTGCCCCGCCTAATAGTCATCCCAACCCCAACCCCGTTTATTGACCCCGTCCACGCCGGGGCCCCGCCCCGCTTCCCGAAAAACTATCAAACAACTTTAAAAATCCAATTTAAAAGTGTTAAAATTTTAAATTTTAATAACCAATTTTTAATATTGATGAAATTTCAATACTACCCAAATGCCTAACTCAATCAAATGAATTAATATTAAAAAATCCACCACTAAAATTATAATTTAATCAAATGAATTAATATTAAAAAATCAACCACTAAAAACATATCTCACAAATAAATAAAAGAATACTACAAATTCACAAACATGAAATAATTCAAATCCTAAATACTAAATTCTCAAGTCATCACATCACAAAATTACTACAAATCCAAAAAAATATCCTCATAAGTAAACAAAACAATAAACTAATAAGGGTAGAAGAGTAGTTTTAAGTATAATCGGGGAGGGTTCGGGGTGGGGTGGCCCCTCCCTCGACCCCGCCTGGGTTTTTCACTCTTATCCCTAAACTTGACCCCACCCCGTTTATTATCACCCTGAACCCGTTCCATTAGGGGTGGGGCGAGGCGGGGCGGGGCAAATTGCCATCCCTACGAGGGTGGCTCCGGCAGTAGCCACTCCAATGATTAAGTTAGAGATTATAAAAATAAGACTTCAAGTAATAATTTAAGAGGAGAGAGATCCCCTTCAACGTACCTCAAAGGTCATAATTATAGGCTGAATGCCTACCAAAGTCGTCATTTATAATTTACGTGTCTGTATTTTTTTGGGACTTAATTTCACAAATCGGATTCTACTATTGGGTCTGAAACACATGAGATAGTGAAAATACACTATTTACTTACTTCATTTAGACTTCGTTCGACCCATTTAGGGTCTAAGGGTATAACGGTCATTTTACCTATTTAATAAAATAATAAAATAAAATATTTTATTATTTTATTATTTTCTAGGGGTTTATTTAAATTAATTTTTTAAAGGCTGCGTCAGAATAGAATTTGTTAAAAGTTTGGGGGTCAATCTGTAATTTACAGAAGTTAGGGTTTTTATTTTCAATTCAAACAGTGAACCAATTGGTTCACTTGGTCCAAACCCTAAACCGGCCCATTGGCCTTTGAACTGACCGGCTCAGTCCATCTTAATGAACCGGGATAAGATATCCCACTTAGCCCCTTTATCCACGGTTGGGTTATCCTCATTCTAGAATTCCAATTTTCTATGGCTGTAACCAAACATCCCCGAATCAAATTAAAATTTAAAACCCATTTCCCCCAAACGGCACCGTTCCATTTAAAAGGTTTTAAAACATTTCAATATTGGGTCGGGGCCCGACCCGAGACCCGGTCCATGACCCGAACCGACCCATACTGCTATAGTGTCGTCTTCTCCACCTGAAGGGTTCCTGCGTTAAAAAAAAACCTAGAGTTTCAGGTGGATTTTTCTCCCTAAATTTAATCGTTTTGTTCTTGGTTTTTGTATCAAATTTCTCCTGGAAGCTTACCTAAAATTTTGGCATTAGTTTCGCGTTGTGTATCGAGCTCGAAAGCTCTATCGAGCTTTCATGGTCATTCTGAATAGGCTCGCGGCTTACGCTAATTTCTCCATAAATTTTGATGGTTATTGGCCTGTTAGCATGGTGCAAGTGTAGGGTGTCTCTTTTCATTCAAGAATTCAAGTTTGAATCGCGTTTTGGGGGTGTTCCAAAGGAAACCCGTGGCCTATAACTCGAGTTTTAGGGCTCGTGTTTGAGCCATTTCTCTAGATTTTTGTTGCGTTGAGAATCTTTTTCTTCTTAGTCTTAATCCTTATACCTAAATCAAGGTTTGCTTCAAGTCGAATCAGACCTAGTTTGAGCAAGGTCCTTTAATGGCGGCTATTCCTAGTTGAGGTTTTTAAAGCCATTTTTGGCCCTATCATTACATGCCTAACACCTTAGTTTTAATGGATAAATTCATGCATGCACTTACATGGCCCTAAAACAGTTTGTACAAAAAGAAAATTTAGAGAGAGAAATTTTTTTACCTTCTTGGTTTCTCTCTCTTCTTCTAACTCTCCTTCCTCCTCTTGTTTCCAACTCTATCACTGATTGTGCATGCAAGACCCAGGCTCTGTCTTTTCTTCCCTTTCACTCCCTCTCACTCTACATGCACACACATATATACACGGTTGCCCTTACACACACAATGTCACACACTATAGTACACACACTCTCCTTCACTTCAGCACACACATACACAAACACACTCACACAGCTTCATTCATACACATCTTTGGGTTGCAGCACACACACTTGGTGTATTTTCTCACATAATATCTCTCTCTCTCTCTAGCTTCTCACTCTACTGTTTTCTGCACACACCCACACACCTAGGTTTTGATTCAACAAACCTTCACGCAATGGATACATATATATTACATATAAACATATTTTATTTTTTATGTTGGCTGCATGAAATATAATTGGTAGAGGTGGTGGTCCAATGAGAGGCTGCCACCACATTTTTGATATTCAAAATTTGAGGATTATATAATATACATATACATATATATATATATATCATGTAAAATAAAGCACAAAAGTGCTTATGGGCCAGGTGGTAAATTTTTAGGACTTTAAAACCTTGCCTTTCTTGGTTAAGGGTTCAAATCCCATTGCTTGCATTTTGAGCATTTTTTCCCACTTTTTGGCTTATGCCTCGTTTGGCACACTCAATTTATCGTCTTGGCTTTTTCCTTTATATTTTCTTTTCTATTACTCTTTTTATGAAATAGATTCTTCTGGTCAATCCCCATTTGGGTTAGCTTCGATATCCCAAGCTTTGCGTTGGTCATTATTTCTCTGTTTTTTTCGTAGTTAGCTAATTCGAGTTCTAATAGTGTTAGAACGGGGCTTAAACAGCTATATTAATGCAATTACATTCCAAGATGACTTCATTCCATAATTTAATCAGTACTTAGGTTCGGGGTATTGCATCCCTCCCCTTTTGACTTATTTAATTATTTTATTAGCCTATCGCAACTAACGAGAAATTTCTGACAAATTTTCTTAATCATTCTTCATGTTATTTCTAATTAATAATTAGTGAGCCAATTATTAATTAATTAGGTCGGGGTGTTCCAAGTGCTATGACCAAGGGGGTCCTAAAAGCCCTCCGGAGACAATACATGTTCCCAAAGAGCGTTATCTGTAGGGTTCCTAGGTCTCTTGATCGTTCTACCGACGTTGAGCGAGGGGAGATCTGTGCCTATCTCGAGTGGTTCGAGATAGGCGTTCGATTTCCTCTCCATCCCCTTCTGAACGAGTTCTTCACCTAGTACAACATTTGTCCTATCGAGCTGAATATAAACAGTTGGAGGCAACTGATGGCCTTTTTAGTTTTAGGCCATCAGAATGGGGTCCAGGTAGATCTGGACCTCATCCGGAGTCAGATGGACATGAAGTACCTCAGGTCGAAGGGACTTTATTACATGTCCTTTGACTAGAGGTTTAGACCTCTCACTTCGGTACCCACTTCCAACAAAACATAGAAGAAGTGGTATTTCTTTGTTGGGGGAGGTTGGGAACGTGAAGATTATGAGAACCAGCTGAGACTCTTTCCTCGGCATACCAGCCCAAAGAGTGAGTCCTCAGATCTGTACATGGCAGTTTTTCCTTATTCTTTTTCATCTTGCTTGACTTATCATTGTTTTTCGTGCTGTTTTGTAGATAAAACGAAGTGGAGAAGGCCGTCCTTCACTCCTGAGCTCGAGAACAAGTATCGGAGCTTGCTTCAGCCCATCCACCAACCTCACTATCAAGTCTTGTCTCCAGAAAACTTAATGGCGGCACAATTGATGAAGGGTGAAGCCGCGACAATAAAGAAATCTGTGCTGTCTGGCTACGTGCTAAGCTCGAAGAAGAAGGCCGGGGGCCCGTCTTCTTCTGCCGCTCCCCCTCCCGTATAGAAGAAGAGGAGGGTGGAAAAGGAAGAGTCCAAACTCGCTTCAGCTCCTACCGAGGTAGCTATTCCCCTTTCGGAGACTTCTTCGGTTGTTCTGCCGGCCTCTTATCAAGATGCTATTCTGCCTTACAATTCAAAGGCCGGGTCGGTGCCCCGAAGCGTGGCCAGCGTGTCTTCAGGGACCGAGGCTGTCAAGCTAGCTTTTGAGGCGTCCTCCACTTTCGCCTCCGTCTTCCAGAGCATGAACCTTCAGCAGATTGCTCTTGACCTCATAGTGGGGCACGCCAGGGTAAGTATTATTGCAACAGGATTTCTGTCGTCGTCTATTTCGTTGTTATTTTTACTAACTCTTCTGTTGTGATGGGCAGGTTGCTTAGGCAATGACCGCTATCCTAGATAGCCCTGACCACTTCGAGAGGGTTGACAGTCTTCAGGCTGAACTGAAGGCATCCCGTACTGAACTTGCTGCTGCCCGGCCCGAGCTTGAGGTATCCCGAGTGGCTGCGAGCTCCCTAGAGGCCAAATACGAAACCCTTTCAGGGCAATATACGGAGGCAAAGTGAGGGATGGAGTCCATGGTCATTTAGAGGAATAAGCTCAGAAAATGCCTCCAACTATTCAAGTTAAGGTCGGCAGGGCAAATATTAAACCAACAGAAAAACTGCCTAACCAGGTCAGGAAGAGGGAGTCTTAATCCCATCTCGAACCAAGCAAGGTAAACACAAATTTCACCCTCCTTAACATCATTTGGGCGATCTAAGGGACTCGGTATTCTACAAGTAACGTTTGAATGGAAGTCGTATTTTTTTAGTAATTCATCTATCATGTACTGTGTTATGGCACTCTCACCTTCCTCTCTTTGTGAAGACCTACTAGAGGCCTCCCCAATCCTCTTCCTGGGCTCTATGAAGGCATCCACTATCCTGACCTCTGAACTAGAGGGGGATCCTACCAACATATTTCCGGTACCACCGGCAGAATAATTACCTACATTTTTTATATGAGACGGCACAATCGTCTCCGAGGAGCTTCCTATGCTGTCACCAAAACTAAAAGATGAAGAAGGGGAAAACATTGCTTGGAAACAAAAAAAAAGAAGATGGAATTCTTAATAAAAAGAAAATAAAAGGATAACTAGTCGAACCTGTTCTAAACCGGAACTTCGGTCTTCAAAGCTCCACTGGTTGCACAGAGTTAACAATGGCGTTATCCCTTTTGAGTACAATAAAAATGGTGAGGAAAAGGTCGTATAAAGCCCCTCCCTGTCTTTATATACCTTTTCAAGAAGTAGGGCCCACCAAGTTGAACCGTCATGATGGTTGCAGGCAATGATGGCCTCGAAAGCCCAAGCATCAGCTGCGCAATAAATGACGCGCCAACAGCCGTCTTGAAAATCGGAAAGACAAGACGCATGACTTTTCTGGAGCTCGTAGCCCTAGTTACGCTCTGAGCTCAAACTAAGGCTTGGGAGGGAGTAACTGATATACCACAAAGTGACAGACCAGTCTCCATGTGACACGTGTGACTCCTGACCAGATATAGCTCAGCCATCCAGAACAGACTCAGCCATTCAGAGCAGGCTTGGTCACTTAGCCTTCAGAACTCACAGCTCGTAGCACAGGGCCTTCAGAGCATTTCTCAGGGTTCGGAGCTCATCACCGCCTTGAATACCCTACCGAGCTAAGGAAAAGAAAACAGTCTTCAACAAGGAAACTGCCACTCACAGATATCTCTCAAGCGCAGTATCCAATATGGTAACTGTCATTCTCTGAAGATCAAATCCCTGTATTCAAAGCTCCAAATCCTAATCAACTTAGGAAAGGCAAAGCCTATAAATTAAACCCTAAGGTACGCCTTACATTCATGCTTATTCTTTTGGTTTACATTACAGTCTTTCAATTCAGTTTTATTGACTTAAGCATCGGAGCGGCTACCGCCGGCGCCAACCCGGTGGCCCTCTAATCCTTCTTTTGAGTGTTTCTCAGGCAACAGAATTTGGAGCCCCAACCGGCCAAAAAGTACAGCATCAATCCACTAAAACTACCGTTACACCACATCGCGAGGTAGTATTTCATATCTTACATGGTAGTTTATGCCATCAGAATGCACTTGGCAAGGTCAGAAGAATCAAGTAGATGGCTTTTGGAGCCATTGATGGTTTCAACAAATATTGCGCTAGATTTCTAGGGATTGGAATTCTCTGCTGTGCAGTGGACAATTCATTTCTCTCCTCTGCATGATAGGGGTCCAACATGTAGAAATCACTGTTAAATAACTACTAAAGTGAGAGAAAACAATGCACTAGACGTCTAGTTCACTGGAAAAAAATTCCAATTCAATTAAAGGTATCATTTTTTGGGGTGAAAAGTATATGTATTAGAACATGAACAAATGTACGAAGGAGGAGGGGCAGACCCCAAAATCAAAAGATCCTACCAGAGAACAAATTAAGAGCATACAGGCAAACACCCTGGTAAAACCAGCCTAGGGAACATTAGTAACTGAGGGAGAGGTGGTGATGGATTTGACTATGAGCTTGATCAAGCTTCCTATTTCTAGCTATTGTCTTCAGGCAAAATGCTATAGACAGTGAAGGCCAAGACAAGTCTTAGAACTGAGCAGCAAAAGGAGGCACCCCTCATGTGGTCAATGGCCCAAGTGATCCTTTATGTCACCGTGAACCGTCCTGAAATCACTTTCCTAATCACAAATGCTAAATTTACAAGTGTACATAACTGTAGTAAAAAAATTGGATATTTACTTGGTTAGCCAACAAGCCTGTTGGAAAATCCCAGTTCTTTCAGTGCTAAACAACTTTTCTGATGATCTCGTAAAAACCCTGACCAATTGATTGACAAGGAAAATACAGGTATCAGTATGATACACCAAGCATATCTCAAGTAGTAATTCGTTTGGATGCCCAGACAAGGAGTCAAGATTTTCTTTCTTTCTATTTCTCTAACACACACACACACACACACACACACCTCCCCAACTAAAAGAGGAGACACATCAATATTGTCAAAGTGAACACTTGAAACAATCTTAGATTGAGGTTTCCAATGACATTGTTTTAATATTTTAAGATATTAATTTTCATACTACCTAAAAGACAATTACAGAATTACTGATTTAATGTTAATGCCAAAAAAGTCTAGAGAATTTTTATCCAAGATCTAATGATAATGATATAATTGATATTTAAACTAACTGCCAACAGGAACATGGATTTTCGCAAAATTTGGAAACCAAACAAATTATTTTGACCATACTCTCTCTCTCAATTATCTACTAGAAAGGACCATTGTGTGTAGAATTAATTAGAGGCACAAGCTGGCGGGTTGAATGAGTCCAAAACAGTTCAAATCAAATAATTCCCCCCCCCCCCCCCCCCCCCCCCCCCCCCGAGGGGCAGTTGAGTCTTGAGACGATAATAACACTACCCTTCTCTTTTTTAGTGTCTATTTGGTAACCTTTTTTTTAATCTTAATTAATACTAAATTTAAATGAAAATAGTAAAAAATCTTAATTAATACTAAATTTAAATGAAAATTTCTTCAAATTAATCATTCAAAGGCTCAAATCTCTCTTCTTCTTCTTCTTTTTTTTTTTTTTTTTGTTTTTTCTCCTTCCCAATTGAACTTTCATATTCTCTGGTGCTTTCTTTTTCTGAAAAAAAATCTTTTCCCTTCAAGTCATAGTTGCAAAAAATCTTTTCCCTTCAAGTACTTTCAACAAGTAGAAAAACAGCGTTTTTAAATTTGTTTTTTTGCTTAAAAATAAAAGATAAAAAATAGAAGTGCATTTGATAATCATCTCTAAAAAGTAAAATGATATTAGTTATTTTAGGTAAAAAAAAAAAAAACTTTGCAATAATATATGCTTATATGTCCTTAGTATATGCATATAATCTGGGCAACCGAGACACAAGAAAACATGACCTACTGGGGCTCTCAGATTTGGTTTTAACTTATGATGTCATATTTTACTTCTAATTTATGATTTTTTTTCCACCCTTTTTTGCAGCTTTAGAATTTCCGTATATTATAATGATGATTTATTTGACTGATTTAGATTTATGTCACTTAAATTGATACAAATGCAAATAGTAAAAAATCTTAATTAATACTAAATTTAAATGAAAATTTCTTCAAATTAATCATTCAAAGGCTCAAATCTCTCTTCTTCTTCTTCTTCTTCTTCTTTTTTTTTTTTTTTTTTTTTGTTTTTTCTCCTTCCCAATTGAACTTTCATATTCTCTGGTGCTTTCTTTTTCTAAAAAAAAATCTTTTCCCTTCAAGTCATAGTTGCAAATTATTGAACATACAAGAAGTAATTTTCCAAGAAAAAAAAATACTGTCCACCGATTTTCCAGCTATTAGTGGAGTGCCAACCATTGATCAGAGGTGCGTGATTAGAATTCCAACACAGGCTCTTGCATTGTCAACGCTGGGGTCTTCTTCGTTAGAGCCACCGTTCGTTTGAATTATTCCTACACAACAATAATTGTGAAACAATTGAGCATGTTACAACTGGGGTTGAGATGGTAAAATGAGGATCACATTTAGTACTAACTAACAGTTTCTCTCCAAGGGCCACTTACCTATCAAAAAAAAAAAACTACCAGTTTCTCTAAATTGCAGTAAAAGGATTAAAAAGAACCCCTCTAATTAATGGGATTTAATAATAACCATCCAATTTTAATTAAATAGTGACCATATTATTTGATATCAATTTAATTGTTCAGCTGGGCCCATTAAACACGCTTGTTTATGCATTTAGTCATGAAATAAGCTGTATAATTAAGACAGTGATGGAAAGAGTATTTATAATTAACTCACGAGGGAAGAGTCTTACGAGTAATTAACGAATGGTTGAAGGACATTCTTGTCGTTAGGATGGTCCCACTCCAGAGATTCCCACCATCCTTGTCCATCTTTATCAATCAGGATCAATTGAAGAGCATGGGGAGGGGATGGCTGTCCATTAATAAGGGGTAGAGAGAATTGGACCCTTTTCAGCTGTCGACAATTGAATAGAGTTATTCTTTCAATAGAATAACAAGCCATCACCCCCTTACAGATGCTCTTTAATAATGGTATATCAATCAGCTCAAATGTCTTCAACTTGGGAAGGCTGAAAATGGTAGCATTGCTGTTGTTGCTGCTGCATGCCCCCATCCCTTCATCATCTTCTGCTGTTATCTCCTCCATTCTATAACAACTTCTAGCACAAATCTTTTCCAGGTTTTCAAGGTGCTGTAGCAGTCCCGGCTGGAACAGCTGCTTGATTTTGTGACAATTTTCAATCTCTAAATCTTTGAGATTGAAAAAGGTACCAGCTGGTAGAGGTGTCATTACTCTTTCATCACCTTGTCTTCCCCACTTAATAAGGGCACTTAAATTCGACAAGGAATTGAGTTTCAAAATCTCAAGGCTTTGAAGTGGGGCACAAGGGGACTTTTCTCCACTGTCTTCTTCTACTTCTATTTCATTGGAGGAGAACAACCATACGATGTACTTTATCCCATCACAGTCGGAAATCTCACATACCTTCAAGTCTTTGAATAGCAGTGAACCATTATATAAGATATGGACATTGTGACATCTTGAAAGACACAAGGACTGAATGTCGTGTGGCAGCAAATGTCCCATGAGTCTAAACTTGCTTATTTCCACTCGTTTGTCCTTTTTAATGAATACAGAAGGCCATGCCTGCACCTTATCTGGACGATACCATCCCTGCCCCTTATCAGAATAACACCACACATACTCTGCCATAATCTCACATCTACTCAACTGCATAAAACATTGAGATTGGACAAATTGTTTAAAATTACATACGTCATACTGGCAACTAAGGTCTTCCAGCAGCTTCAGCTCTTCCACTTCCTCCCTTCATACTCCGACTATTTTAGCAATGTCAAGTCTGAGGACTTGCAGACTGGAGAGTCTGGGCAATATCCCAGTTGGTAGTACTATAACATTCCTCATGGACTTCATATACAGGCAATTGAGGTTGACCAACATTTCCATACCTTGAGGTACTTCTTTAATACTAGTCTGAGAGAGGTTCAACACCTCTAATGCCCTGAGATTTCCCAACGGAGGCACATATTCAAGTTGATAACAATTTTCAAGAAACAAACCAGTGAGATTCTCCAAGTTTAATATAGAATTCGGCAATTCACAAATTCTAGTGGAAGATAAATACAGGCAATTGAGGTTGACCAACATTTCCATACCTTGAGGTACTTCTTTAATACTAGTCTGAGAGAGGTTCAACACCTGTAATGCCCTGAGATTTCCCAACGGAGGCACATATTCAAGTTGATAACAATTTTCAAGAAATAAACCAGTGAGATTCTCCAAGTTTAATATAGAATTCGGCAATTCACAAATTCCGGTGGAAGATAAATCGAGAACGCGTAGGGCACGCATGTGAACAAAGAAAGTATGTGGAATCTCCATTAAATTATGGTTATGACTCCATAACAAGGTCGAAAGTTTAGGACACCTTGGTGACATGCCTTCTGGGATTTTTATTATCCATCTCATTAAGGAAACCTTTTCTAGATCCTCCATCCATTCCAGCCCATCTTGTTTTTCATGCCCAGCTGCTACCATGAATCGGGGACTCACTTTTGTGATTTTCAATGCCATCTCTCTCATTAAATCATGCATCTTTACGTATCTTTCACCAAAACGATCCCTACAACTTTCCAATAAGCAGGCATTTTCAAGTTTATTCAACAGAGTGTGACCCATGTCCAATTTTGCTTGCATACTCTTCTTTCGGTCTATTATTCCCTCAACAATAAAAAACGTTATCAATTCCTGTCTATTTATGTTCTCGTCTTCAGGATACAGTGCGCAATACAAGAAACAATGCTGCAATTTAGCATCCTTCAAGCGATCATAGCTCAATTTCAATAGTGGGAATACCTCATCTTGCATGTCTCTTTGTCCAGTTGTAGGGTTTTCCAATTCTTCCAAAACATTCCTCCATTCATGAATGTCCTTCACCCCTCTCATGCTTCCAGCCATTGTAATAATCCCAAGTGGCAAACCGGCACATCTTTTGGCAATGGACAATGCAACCTTTTCTATGTCCAGAGAAAGTGCCAAGCGATGCCCAAGTGTGTCCTTGAATAAGTCCCAAGTCTCTTTTTCAGGAAGAGATTCCATCATGATTGTTTCGTAGCAAGCCATCCTACGACAAACATCAATAGAGCGAGTTGTGAGAATCAACTTGCATCCATTCACTTTAAGACAAATTCCCACCTCCTCGAGACAAAAATGGTTCCACACATCATCCAAAATGAGTATACATTTACCTCTTTGAACCAACGCCCGTGACAATTCGGCTGCCCTTTGCCTCTTATCATGCTTATTTGTCAAGTCTCGTTTCAATACTGTCTTGGCAATCATATCTTGCAATTTATGAATGCTGAAGTCATGTGATACAGTGACCCAATAAACATTATGAAAAATATTATTAGATTCTTCTAAAAGCAAATTATGGATATGGGTTGCTAAGGTTGTTTTCCCTACACCCCCCATTCCATAAATGCCAATGCTCAAGAAATCATCCTTCTTTAAGAATTCCAAAATTTTTTGCAAATTATTTTGGAATGCTTCACCAATTAATTTGGTTGTCAAAAACGGTTCTCCTTTGCTCTCATGCACATCAAGAAAAAGCCCCCCTAAAAATTTACCTTGCTCAACAAGTTCATCCATTTCTTTTATCATATTCTCAACCCGTTTTCCATGCCCATATAATAAACCTGAAAGAGTATCACTTTGTTCCACATCTTGTTCTAAGTTTTGAAGTTCATTTATCTTCTTCTCTACATTCTCCAGCCAATTTTCGACCTCTCTCTTTCGTTTCTTTCGTGATCGAAACTCTGCATCTTTTAACTCGCTAATTATATCTTCTACACGACACTTTAACCTTTCACCTTTGGTTCTGAGAGTTTGCATCTTTTCACCAATAGGGCTTCCGAACATTTTCCTAGTCACAGGAGAGCCTAATACCAAACAGACAAAAAAAAATATAGTATTTAAGTACCAAGCAAAGGAACTTCAATCGGGCTCCAAAAAATGGTAGAAAGAATAAACACAACTTCTATAAAGAGGATTAGATAAGAGAATAGGAAAAGGCCCGAAATAACTTACAAAACATATAAAAGTTTTCAATTTTTAATTTTAATCTTCTCAAACAACACCTAAGGTTAATAAATTATAAAAATAATGTTATCAAAGTACTAAAAAAAATAATAATGCTACACTTTCCAACTTTATATCTCAAACTTTTATTTCAAATGATATGACACTAATATAATATTGTATTATTAGTAAAATTTTAAATCATATAACTATGTTATCAGAATGACTTAATCAATAATATTTGCCATTTTAGGGTTTTATCTAATAAATTAATATAAATACCTTATTCTATACTCAAACCTTTTATTTTCAATTCATCTACAGTGTAGTCAAATTAAATCCAACCCCTTTTGCCAAAAGGAAAAAAAAAAACTAATTTTGTGATATCTAGACTTTATCAAAAAGGGAAAAAAATAGAGAACTAAAGACAAACAAATATATAATTAAAAAGTACGGTCTCAGTGCATTTGGTTCTAGTCACTGTGATATTTAGGAAAGTTAGATATATGTAGCTTTACTTTTGCAAATGGAGAGATTATTTCCGTAACCCAATCTTGTAACCTTTAAGTTCCAATAGAGTAATAAAATTTCTTGGTAGGAGTGATTAGAGTACATTATTTAAATTAGGTATGAATTCAATGAGTTCATCATCTAGCAATGAACATGATGAAAATAAACAAAAGGTAAACATGGATGAAAAAGGACTATATAAGACTATAGTTAAGTGTGCATTAAATAGAAAAAGATAAATAAAAAATTGCTTTTGTCAAGGTTAATGAACTTGAACAGATAAAATACTCTTTTAAATCTAATGTAGAAGGTTTTAAGAAACAAGTGAGTGTTTTAATGTCGGGAAAATCTACACTTGAAGACAAGTATAAATTAATTGAGAATAAGTTTCATGAAAGCATTAATGATATAAAATCAATGGAGAAAAAGGTAAAAACTCTTCAAATTAATTTAAATAGGGCTAATGAAACTATTCAAAAGATAAATAAGGTTTCAATTGAGTTAGATGAGATGCTAAAGAATTCTAGGGCTACATGTTTGAAATTTGTTAAAAAGTCAAAATCTTTAGATTAGAACATTCTTGTTGAACCTAAATGAAATAAAAAAATTAAAAAAAACTAGCAGTCACAAGAACATTGAATCTTGTTAATTCTAAGTCTTCTAGTGAAACCTATATTCAAACTAAATTTTTTCATTCCTATTTATCATCATTGTAGTGTTAAAGTACTGTTTTCAAAGATGGAATTCACAACAAAAATTCATTTGAATTTGTTATCACTGTGGTATTAAGGGACACTTAAGGCCTCAATGTCATAAATTAGGATGTCCTATATATTTCCACAACTTATAAGAAGAATTCAGATAAAGAAAAAGTGATAGAAACAATGTGCTTAATGACAAATTAAAATCTATGAATTACGATTGGAATTGGTATAAACAAGGTATCTCAAGGAATAGAAAAATAGGAAGGCTAAAACTGCTACCAGCTCAAGTAATAAAGATCATACTAATATGCTAGTTGGTTCAAATACAAATGGTAAACCTAAGATGATATAAATTAGGAAATCAAACGATAATAGCAAAGAGGGTAGTGCTAAATTAGATGGTACTAGAATATAAGCTCAAGTTGTTATCTTAAATAAATCTAATAAATATGATAAACCTAAAAACATTAGAAACAAAAATATTAAATCTAATTCTCAGTCTGATAGTATGTTTGTTGGAAGACTGTTTGGAAAGGAAAAAAATGTAAACATTCCTCTACTCATGTAGATTTTCGCAAGGAGCTCAATTTATTTTATGAATAAAATAAATACATTAGCAGCCCAAGAGTGTTTTTACAAAATAATGATCAACTCTTGGAGGCTACATACCATATTTTATTTTAGTATCTTTTATTTTCATAATTTTTTTTTTTTTATCTTTTTAGACATTTTTTATAATTATTGTATTGTTGATTAGGTAAAATGATAGAGAAAAAGGCTTATAATTCGTGGTGCTATTAAAAATGTTAAGAATAGTGGAGACTAATGATTTAAGAATTTAAACCACTAAAGTAATAAGATTTTGTGAAGCTTAGGCAAATAAATTAAAATAGTGGTTCCTAGTGTGTGTGACGATATGGACCACTATTAAGAGAGCAGTTTCTGGTAGTAGGTTACAGTTCACTTGATTTGCAATTCCTAATTGTAAGACTATTCGCTACGAATATGAATGGTGTTGAACTAAATTTATTTGATGAGTGCAAAATATTTTATATGTTGCCTATTTGACCATATTTACATGATAGATCCTTATATTTACTTGAAGAGTCTAGTGAAGGAAAAACAAAAAATTTGATAGATCCACGGAAATTATTGTCCTTGGAAAATTAATAAATAAGGTCTAGCGCAAAAACTAGATCCACATTTGAGTAAATTAAGGACCACAAAGACTAGATCGACAATTTTTGAATGGATTGAGTCTAAGCTCGCAAGGGAATCACCTACAGAAAGAACCCAACCTCTAAGATACAATATCCCAAGAAAAAAGACTCAATAGGTAAAAACAATACATATTGCATGACTCATATTCCAACACTCATAAAAAAGATTTATATATATATATATATGTAATTTATGATATTTTCAATTATATTTATTTTATTAAAATTGGAGAATTATTGTATATTTTAATTAAAATAAAATATAAAATTTGAACCTGAAGGGTTATTTGTCTAATAGTCACAACTATTAGTTGAAATAACTAGTTTCAAGCCAATCATAAGAATCCTAGTCATCCTTCTTGGAGAGTCCTTACATTTTTCAATCTTATCTATTCTCTAATACTTTTTAATCTGTGTATATATATATATATATATAGCTTCAAATTTATATTGGGTTACGAAACTAGGGAGCCACGTCGTACTGTCTATATATTTGCTTCAAGGAAAGTAGCTTGTGAGTGTCGAGTTATATCATTGAGCCAATAAAGTAAAGGGTGGAACCAAAGAGAAGGTTGGGCTATAGCCCCACCAAAATTTTAAGGAAAAAATTTGATATATGTAAAATTTTGGCCATTTTTAAATTAGTTTATCATTAAATTATTGACACATTTTAATTTTTACTCATCTTTTTTCTCATTTCTCACTCCAAAATTTTGGCTCAGCCCATTAAGCATCTTAATTCAAAGTATATCTTGGGTTACGTTTTTTTTTTTATTACCATTTATTTGATGGGTTTTGATATTTTCTTAGAAACTATCTCCTTTAATATTTGTTTGGATGTTAAGAAATTTTATTTGCTATTTATTCATGTTTTTCGATGTTTTCTTACAAAAAAATTTTCCTCTAAGCTTTGTTTGGTTGCTTAAAAAATCTCTATTGCCATTTATTTGATGGGTTTAGATATTTTATTGCTAAAATTTTCTCATTTAAGTTGTGTTTGGTAGCTAAGAAAATTTAAAAATAAGAAAAAGAAATACAAACTTGTTATTTCTTTTCCTATCATCTTCCTCTTCAGGAAATAATTTTTTTTACATCTAAAATTTCTCCAATTTGAAAAAAAAAAAATTTCCCCCTCTAATCTTCCTTTTTGAGAAAAAAATCTCCCCCAATCTTCATCCTCTCCGAGAAAAAAAAATTCATGTAAAATTTTTTGTAATTCGCAAAAAATATTCCCTCTGAAATTTCTCTCAAAAGTGTTCTACCACAATTTGTTTTCCCGCCTCCGCCCTAAGATATAGTCCAAAAATTCCTACACCTTAGGATAGCTCCAACAACATGCCTCCCATGTTGCTCACAAGCCAAAATAATTTATTATTTATATATATATATATATTTTCTATATGGTTGTTCATCTAAAAAATCTAACTAAAAAAGTGATATCGACAAACAATCTTTGAATAATAATATATATCTGCAACACTCCTGTAATCATAGTAGTCTATTAAAGTGATTATATGTTGAAAAAATGAATTATCGAGCAAGAATTTTTTGTTCAAAATACTCTACTTCTGTTTTACAAATTTTAATCTGTGGAAAAATTTGTACTGTAATTTTTAAATGGCAACTGAAACACCAAATCCTGCTGTTGTTGTGGCACCTGCACCTGTTATAGCGCCGGTTCTTTTGCCTAAAAGTTTTTGTGGTCCCCCCCCCCCCCCCCTTTTTTTTTGAATTGAGATAAGATTCTGTTAGGAATTCAGGTGGCTCGGACCATTTACGAGGAGGCCCGTGTCTACATAACGACCCTAAAGCATAAGGTTGCCAAGTCACCGTGGAGTCGTGGCAAAAAGCCACTTGCTAAACAGACTTTGACATTGTAAGGACATTATTCCCCCCCCCCCCCTTTTATTTTTTTGACTGTTCATTTATTGATTGTATTTTGACAATGCATTGATTTTGAGTTGAAACTCGTAGCTTTTCAGGCTGCTTGGGTTTCTCATCTTGAAGACATGAACTGAGGATAGGATTGTCCGAGGGAGGGATTCCTAATGGGAGGCGAGGAGGGAAGCCCAAGAAGAAAAGCGAGAGTCAACTGAGTAGCTCTCGCACTCAGCCAGCTCAGCCCAACAGAGCGTCGAGACAAGTGGTGGAGAGCGAGAGTGAGGACACCGAGGAAGAGGAGGCTCCTCCCCGTCAATCTCGATGACATGAGGAAGGACAGCGAGGGCACCATTAGATGAAAACTTTTTCTTTTTAGATGAACACTTTATTTAATGAACAATTTGTCTACTTTCGATTTTCTTGTTTTTGATTATTTTTGTTTTGTTTTGAACAAATGAATGATCAATGCATGCATCTTTATTTCTGAATGTGTGAAATACCATAAAAAATGAAACAGGAATTGGTATCCGACATCTTTCAGATTGACAAAACAAGAAGAAAACAACGAAAATAGGCAAAATTGGGCAAAGTGGCCTGAATCCCCCCTGTGTGCCGATTGGCACACACAGAGGGGGGTTTCTTAGGCTTGTGGAGATTTGATCCAATGGTCTAAAATGAAACCCTAAAACGGAGGGTTTGGATCATGTCTAGAGTGATAATTATCTAATTAAACAAATAAAAAATTAAATAAGAATGATTATCCTAACTAAATGAATTAATAAATACTTATGACAATGCACGAACCAATAAAATTAGTGTTTACATGCAAGAGCCAATAAGATAAAAGAGAAATAGAATTTAATTGAAAAATAAATTCTAAAATAAAAACGTCTAGGTTCAATGTATCTCCATTTAAGGAAATATCAAACAATTAAATTTATGGAAACTCTAAAAGTGAAAAGTCCTAATTAAGCCTAAATAGACTACTATCACTCAAGATTATCAAATTGCCTCCAATTTGGTAAAAAATCTCTACATTGTCACAAGACATGTGAAAAGACCAAATTACTCATAATTTGTCACCAAATAGCTAAAATTACCAAAATACCCTCATGTGGGTAAAATGATATGAAAATTACGAAAATTTCCCTCAAGTGACTAGGAAGTCCTACTGAGGGTATGATTGTGCCAAAATTACTAAAATGCCCTTAGTGGGCAAAAAGGTGTTAAAATTACCGAAACACCCCCTTGATGGGCAGAAGAGTTCTAATGGAAGTGGGACTCTATTAAGAAGAGTCATACTTGGACTGGGACTCGGTCAAGAGAGTCCTAACGGGAATGGGACTTTATCAGAAAGAGTCTTACTTGGACTAGGATTCTGTCAAGAGAATCCTAACGGAATAGGGCTCTATTAGGAAGAGTCCTAATAGAACTGGGACTCCGGGAGGAGAGTCCTAGCAGGAATAGGACTCTGTTAGGAGGAGTCCTAATAAAAATGGGACTCTATCAGGAAGAGTCCTACTTGAAATAAGTTTCTTGGCATAATTACCGAATTGCTACTACTTAATCAAGGGTCACAAAATGAGGTGTCTACACACCTTAACAAAATGAGATTGTTTAATAGAAAAATAGAACTTTAAAAGAAATGATGAATGCATTGTTATTAAATTCTGGACTATCTCAGAATTTGTTTTTTTTTTTTTTGGGGGGGGGGGGGGAACAATTCTTTCCGCAAATTATATTCTCAATCAAATACCTCAAAAGAAAACCAATAAGTCCCCATACGAGTTATGAAAAGGTCAAAGACCTTACAAATACTTAAAATTGTGGAAGTGTTTGGCTAAAGTGGCGGTTTCGTTACCTAAAAAGGTTAAAATAGGACCGAAAACTATTGATTGTGTTTTCATAGGGTATGCTCATAATAGTAGTGCATATCAATTTCTGATTCATAAATCAAAAATTCCCGATATGCATGTTAATACTATTATTGAGTCAAGGAATGCATCGTTCTTTGAACATATATTTCCTCACAAATCAACACAAGAGTCGAGTTCGAATAAAAGAACTCATGACACTGCAGTAAGAAGTAGTCAAGACCAACAAGATGATGATGAACTTAGATGAAGCAAAAGAACTAGAACATCAAAATCTTTTAGTCCAGATCTTCTAACGTATTTGTTAGAAAATGAGCATACTTTAAAGAAGCAATGTCGAATCCTGAAGCTTCTTATTGGAAAAAGGCTATAAATAATGAAGTAGAGTCCATTCTACAAAATCATACATGAGAACTAATGGATCTTCCACCAGGTTCAAAACCTTTTGGATATAAATAGATATTCAAGAAGAAAATGAAAGCAAATGAATCTATTGAAAAGTACAAGGTCAGGCTTGTTATCAAAAGATATATAGAAAAAGAAGGCTTGGACTATTTTGATACATATTCACCTGTTACAAGGATATTATCCATTCGAATGTTAATAACTATTGCAGCTATACACAATCTTCAGATACATCAAATGGATGTAAAGACAGCTTTCTTAAATAGTAAATTAGATGAAGAAATATAAATGTATAATATATATATATATATATGATACATATGTGGTACCCAAATCACCTAATTCCCTTCTTTTCTAATTTTTTTTAGTTTACTTTAATGGATATTGCATTCTGACCATTTACCAAAAAAAAATTGTATTCTCACCTACTTTTTGCCATCCTTTGATGCATAACTATTTTAGTTACAAAAGAGAAAAGAAGAAAATTCTTAATTGAATCTAAAGAATGTTATTTTATTTTTATATGATGTCTCTTTATTAAGAAAATCTCTTTATCCCTAAATTTTGCTTAATTTTTAGACATTTTAGTCTTAATATACTAAACGAGTTGACAAATAGTTCTTGATCGTTCAAATACACTTCTCCATAACATGATTTATTTAAAAGCATAGTTTAATTGCAAAGGAATTTATTTGAGGGAAGCAGGCAGAGGTGACGCTACAGGCTAACAGGCCGGAAGTCTCTAGAGCAACCTTTGGGTCTGGTGGGAGTGGAGGAAGGTAAGGACCTTCAATCGGAATGGCTGGATTCAAATCAAACTAGTATCCTAAATGAATACGAGTTCTTGTCGTTTTTGGAAAACAATGTATGCAAGGAGCTTCTTAATGGTCGGGTAAGCATGATAAACAACAGTTCTTTGCTACAGAAGTTGAAATGAGGAGAGAGGCATGGAGCCTTGGTAAGGCGGGGTGCGAAAGTATCCCTCCAGTTGCTGTTAAGAGGGGGGGAGCTAATTCTGGCAAAAGAGGGGCCAAAGGAAAACTGTGGTAACAGTAACCCCATTCAGATGTTGTGGCCGAAGGGTTAGTCAAGCGGCTCAGCACAGGAATGGGAGATGAACACAAAGGAGTTTCTGAGGCAACATAGAATGGCGACTAATGGATGGGTGCTCAGGAGAATTTTGGGGGTTCCATGGGATGGGTTTGAAGATCATATGATAAATTTGTTCAGTGAGATAATTTTGAGTAATGAGCAGCCAAGTTCAGTTGAGTTCAAGGATTCAGAGAGGGGAGAAGCCTGGAAGAAATTGAAGAGTCTTGAAGGAACTCTCATGCTTAGTGAACTACGAGGGAAGAAAGAAATTGGTGATTGGGGAGGAAGGACAAGGTCAGCTTCTGACATTGGGTGGCCCATGAATTTAAAAATTCCATCCGGGAATGTGAGAGGCTTGAATGACCCAAATAAGAGGACTACTATTAGAGGAGTGATCACAGAATGACATCCTGATGTAGTGTGTTTGTAGGAGACTAAAATGGAAAGCCTGGGAAGGGGTCTGGTTAGATCAATCTAGGGTTCCAGGCGGGTCAAATGGACTTCTTTGAATGCTAAGAGTACAGCAGAAGGGATTTTGGTCCTCTAGGACTCGAGGAAAGTCCACTGCGATGATCAATGGACAGGAGACTTCTCTATCTCCTGCAATTTTTGTATGATTGCTAATTCTTTTAAGTGGGTGTTTTTTGGGGTTCATGGACCTGTTGTGGATGGTGAGAGAAGTCGGTTGTGGGAAGAGTTACAATCTATTCCCTCTAGCTGACACATTCCTTGGTGTATTGGAGGGGATTTTAATGTTGTTTGCTCCCTGGATGAAAGGCGGGGTGGAGGCAAGTTTACTCCTGGTATGCGTGACTTTAATGATTTTATTAATAGTGAAAGGCTGGTGGATTTCCAGCCAGAGGGGGGACATTTACGTGGTCCAGTAGTCGCCAAAAACTTGTGATGTCCTGGCTGGATAGGTTTTTAGTCTCTCATTTTTGGGAGGTCGAGTTTCCTAGTATTTCTCAAACTTGTTTGCCTCATCCATGTTCGGACCACCACTCGATGCTCTCCTGCAGGAGTTTTAGTGTTGGCAGGAGTCTTTTTCAGTTTGAGAACATGTGGTTAAAGACAGAAGGGTTTGTTGATTTAATTTCTAGGTGGTGGCAGTCCTATGAGGTGAGTGGTACCCTAAGCTTTTACATTGCCAAAAAACTGAAATTATTAAAAAAGGACCTTAGAAAATGGAACTGGGAGGCTTTTGGAAGTCTTCAAGTTAAAAAACAAGGCAGCTTAGATTAGATCATGGAGTTAGATAGAGAAGAGCAGGGGGGCCCTTGTTCAAAGAGAATATGAATGAAAGGGAGGGACGCAACTTAAATTAGATCTTGAACATTAGCCTTCAAGTCCCTCTAAGTCTGAACCTTTGCAGCCTCAATGCTATCGTGAAATGCTTTGGCAACAGCAGCTTCAAAGTCAGCAAACTTCTTCTCAGTCCCTCCAATTCTACAGCCAATGCGTCCTTCCCAAACTCCAAAATGGAGTATGCATTGGCAACCTGTTTCAACTTCTCCTCACCAACAACCACTGCCGACTTGGCAGTCCCCAACTGAAGTTTGGCCCCATCAAGTTCGAACTGCAGGTTTTCGATCTGCTCTGAATCCTCAGGGCTGTCCATTATGGCCGCTAGTCCGTGAACAACCTAAATAGTACCAATCAAAGTCAATTTTAAAAGAAAATTAGGGCTCTATGACAGAAATAAAGAATGAATAAAGACTTACCCTCATATGAATAACCATCAAGTCCTTGGCTATTTTCTTAGGTTTCTGCCCAGAGTACTTATTAGGGCTTGTAGCCCAGGAGTCTTTGAATGCCTTATTCACGGCACTCGGGCCGGAGTCCTCAAACATGGGAGGGGCTGCACCAACCTTTCTTTTCCTTTTTTTTTGCTTTTGCACTACGGGGGTGGGAAGAGGAAGAACCTCCTGAGCTAGCGAGCGAGCCAATTCTTCTGAAACCGTCCACTCAAGGGAGTTAGAGAGCAGCCTCCTCCTCTTCACTAGAAGGGGGGTTCTACAGAAGTCGAAGTCTCCCCGACCTTCTTCTTCTGCCCTAGTTTCCATCCAGAGTAGATCATCTTCTTTAGCCCCTCGATCTTATCTTTCACCAGACCAACATCCATGAGATTCTTTAGAGCTAGGATGGCCTCGTGGGAGCGGTCCTTGGTCCAGAGGAACTGTTTGTACTTGTCCTGGAGGTCTTCTATGAAGATAGACCTCTTCCAAACAATTTTATATGCATGACATACCCAGAGCAAAATTGGTCAAAAAGAAAATAAAAACAAATAAGGAATGGTAAGTTATATAGGGAAATAATCTCACCCTTAAAACCAGTTTTTCTCGGGAAGATGGTGGCCCGTCTTTCGAAGTCCTCATACTCCCAACCTCCCTTTACAAAAAAGTACTACTTCTTCCAAGTCTTAATGGAAAATGATACAAAGGTGAGGGTTGTCAAAGGACATATATAACATGCCCTCCGACTTTATGTACTATATGTCCATGTTACTGCGGATCAAGTGATTATCTACCTCAACCCCATTCAAGTGACCTAAAACTATGAAGGCAATTAGATGCCTCCAGCTATTGATATTGAGTTCGGCAGGGCACATGTTGAACCACCAATAGAATTCTCTAATAATACGGTGGAATGAGAAGGGTACCCTACCTCAAACCATTCGAGGTAGGCATAGATCTCACCATTCTAAATGTTACAAGGACGGTCTATAGGGTCTGGAACCCTACAGAACACATTCTGAGGGAAGTCATACGTAACCTTCAGAATATGTATCATACTCTAAGTTATGGCACTCTCTCCCTCTTCTCTCTTATTGGTTCTACCTGAGTTCTTAACCACTCTATTCCTAGGTTCGGTATGGGCCTCAATTATCATAACTCCTAAACTAGAGGCTGGGCTGCCACAGGGTTCAATTCCTAAGCTTTTGGATGAGCTAGCAACCTCAAGACCCAATTCTATTTGATTCTCGACTCCTAAAGGTTCTATGTGTTCATGGCCAATACTCAACTGGGTGTCTGAAGTAGACATTCTTTGAAATAACAAAAAGAAAGAGTAGAAGAATAGTGATGGATTGTAGAAATTAAAAGAAGACACTCAGATTCGAACCTGGCCGCAGAACTAGCATTGAAAATCTAATAAAAAAGAACCACCATTGCACCGAAGAACGATCTTAAGCACCACTAAAGGAGTATAAGGGAATAATAGGGGAATTTTCTAAAAATGATGAAAGAGTGTGAAAAGATGAGTTCGTCCCCTTTTATACGCAAAGAACGAACTGTAATCGTCCCCACCGAGCTAGTCCAACTGTTGGATATAATGACTGTGTCAGTATTCAGAACGGTGGCATGTGTGAATGATGGGACATTAATTGTCCCATCAACGGTTGTCTTCTCGAGATACGGAACGGAGAATTTATAATCGACACACGCGTGACGCCTCAAAAACCCTAAACTTAGCTCTAAATAAGTCTCACAGAACTAAGGCTTAGGGGGTAGCTGATATACCATAAAATGACAACAATACTCACAACATGACGCGTGTCCCCCATAAGTTCTTCAGTATATAGATCGCCCTTCTGGTTAGTTGGCATACGGAATACAGAGGCAAGACGTTCCAAAACTACTCACAGCCTTCTATGGCGTACCGACCTCAAAATAAGAAACAAAATTCAATATGGAAACCACTACCTATGGATATCTCCAAATCACTACTTTCATGGCTCCTAATCCTACTCAACTTGGGAGATCCATAAGGTACACATTCAATTCATGGTTAATTCTTCTCTTGAATTACTGTCTTTATTTTTTCACTAACTTTATCATCAAATTGGCTACCACCGGAACCTTCCTGGTGACTTTCTAACTTTGAGTTCTTGACAAGCAGTTCGAGGGAAGAAGCATTCACACCAGAAAAGTGAAACATCAATCTTCAAGCAAGATTTGTGGCGTGCAAGTACAGAGGATTATGATTTGTGCAATTAAAGGAGTTCGAGGCTATGATGATTCGTGGTTATGTTTGTGTTGGAGACATGGTGTTAAATTGCAGTTGTGGTCGCGGTGTAACGGTATCGGGAGTATCAGCCCACCCGTAACCGGAATCGAAAACCGCGATTGTGAATTTTTTTCAAACATTAGCAAACCCCCTAAGATTTACTAATACACATGTTTTTATTTCAGTTTATTACTTTTAATAGTTTTAAAGTAACTTTTATTATTTTTATGACACTTAGAAAGATGTTTTATAATTTTATATTATTTTTTAAAGTTAAAATACCAAAAAGTAGCATTTTTATGATTTTTAAGAATAACATTGCAACAAATAATGTAAATAATTACTTCAAATTTCAAAAGCAATTAAAATTCCATAATCAATAACAATTTACAAAAGAAGGCAAATATAAATATCTAATTAATTGGTAGCCAGTTGGCGTTTCTTGGAACTACCACCAAAATGAATGGCCTGAAGATACTTGACAATCTTTATAATTTTATTGTTAATAAATAAATTAAACATGACAAATTGTTAATTTTTTTAATTATTAATATGTTGTATTTTTTTGCTAGTCAATAATTATTAGTTACAAATTATTTGTTAATATAATTTTTTTTAAATTTTTTTTAAAAAATTAAGTTTGCTGCTAATAAATTTAAAAAGAGAAAAAAAAAGAAAGTGACAATAAACATGTAGATTTTTAGAAAAAAATTATAAAACATAATTTTAAAAAATAAATCCATAAATTTAATAACTTTATTGTTAATAAATAAATTAAACATTACAAATCGTTAATTTTTTTAGCTATTGATATGTTGTATTTTTCTGTTAGTTAATAATTATTTGTCACTATAAATTTTTTTTTATATGTAATATTTTAAAAAAAATTAAGTTTGTTGGTAATAAATTAAAAAAGTGGAAAAAAATGACAACAAACAAATAAACTTTTAGGAAAAAAATTATAAAACATGATTTAAAATCTTTCTAGCCAACCACGGGTAAGGGAAACAAATTCCAAAGAAAGAAAAATAAAAAACAAACTACAAGCTATTCTAGAAGCTATGAAAAAAAAAAGAATAAAAGGAGGAGGCAAAACGACCTAGAAGGCGCAAAGATTAACAAAAAAAGAGAAGATAATCTAAAACTTTCCTGCAAACAAAACAAACAAGGGGCAAATGCAAGCAGCGCAAAGTTAAAAAAAAATGAAAAACTAAAACAACCTAGAACTTTCCTCTTCCAACAAAACCAAAGAAAAGTCGTAAAACACATACAAACTACTTCCTGCACAAAACGAAAAGGGAAACACACTTGGCGATCGGCGACTCGGCAATCGGCAAAGTAGCAAACCACGACGGACGTGAGTTCTGCGACGATGGCGTGAGGCCGTGACTCCGTGAGGGTCTGCAACAATGGACGACCCACTTGGAACCAAACCAACTGCCGACCGACGATCGACGACTTCTGATGAACGCCAGGGAAAGAAAAAAAAAATAGAAGAGAATATTGGAGAAGATTTTACATACCTTTGGCCTGATCGAAAGTTACACAAGTCCAAATCAGAAGCTTTACCATAAGCAAACACTGTTTTTCAACGATCGGTTCTTCAAGCTATGGAAGAGAGACGCAACTGATTCTTCCAGGTCAACTCAAACTTCACTTCAGTTCCAACTTTTCTTTACTTTCTTTCACCTCAAATTCAAATTTTCCATTGCTTTAATTTGTCACTATTCTTTGAATTCTGTCTATATTCTCTGAATTTTGTCAGAAGAATCTGGCTTTTTTTCTTTCTTTCTTGTTGCTGTTTGTAACGTCCGTTACGAGTATGTAACGGCCGTCACCGTTTCGGAACGGACGTCACGGCCGTTACTGTCGTGAAATTTCCTCACTCTGATTTATCGGACGGTAACGGCCGTTACTGTCGTGAAATTTCCTCACTCTGATTTATCAAAGCGTAACAGTATCGGCACCTTAAAAATTTGTTAAGTCATGGTCGTTACATAACGTAATGGCCGACATTTAACACCCTGGTTGGAGCCATTCGAGGACTCAAAGATGGTGGAACTATGAAGAACGCTTGTGGAGTCAAGATCAAAGGAAGATCCGTACAGAGTTGGTAAGACTTGAGATACTAACTTGGTTGAGTCAATTGGAGTTTGTAAATCTTTATTAGATTCTTCATAATAGATTTAGCACTAGTCTAGAAAAGGTCCCAAGATTTTCTTTTTGGAGTTTTCACGTAAAAAATCTTGTGCATTCTTTCTTATGTGGATGTTTTTATTGATATTACACGAAATACTATTACACACATGTGAACCATAAGATTTGTACTATATCCAAGTGATAACACAATCTCCAAAATTAAAATTGGCTATGAACTTCAATTGTTAATTTGATAGACCTATTCACCCCCCTTTGGGTCTATTTTACGACATCTAGATCATCCTAGGGCCTCTCATTTTGTTTTCTCTTTTGTTGACTTGATGATTTGAACTCATAAGCTTAGTTACTTAACAAGAGAGTATCTTTGCATATAATTTATTCCAAGGTATTAATTAAAATGATTCTTAATTAGTGATTCTTATTAATTAAATCTAGCTACAAGAGTATTAGGGTTTAGTTAATTAAATTTCATTCATAATATTTTCAACAAATTGGATTAGAGCAGATCCTTCTAAAAATTTTAATTCTAAATTTTTTGGTACGATTGATTAGAATACTTTATTCAAATTAGGTATGGATTCAATGAGTTCGTCATCTAGCAATGAACATGATGAAAATAAACAAAAGATAGACATGGATGACGAAAGATTATATAAGACTATGGTTCATCATGTGTTAAATAGAAAAAGATAAACACAAATTTCTTGTCAAGGTTAATGAACTTGAATAGATCAAATGCTCTTTTAAATCTAACATAGAATTAGAATTTGGATAGTGATTCAGATATAATTTTATGAAATTTTTTTTAAAAAAATTTTGTATTTAATTTTTTAAAAACCGTGAAAATACATTTGGATATGATAATCTAAATTATAAAAAATTTAAAAAAATTAAAATTAATAGCTTCCCAAACTCGTATCCTGCGTTTTAAAATTCAAAAGATGGGTTTGAAAACCTAACCAAACATAATGTTTGAAAAATCTACACTTGAAGACAAATATAAATTAATTGAAAATAAATTTCATGAAAGCATTAATAATATAAAATTAATGGAGGAAAAAGTGAAAACTCTTCAAATTGATTTAAATAGGGCTAATTAAACTGTCCGAAAAATAAATAAGGTTTCAATGAAGTTAAATGAGATGCTGAAGATTTCTACGACCACTAATAATAAAAGATGTTTGGGATTTGTTAAAAAGTCAAAATCTTGTTGAACCTAAATGAAATAATAAAAAAATCTGGCAGTCACAAGAACGTTGAATCTAAGAAACCTATATTCAAA
The DNA here is from genome assembly GCA_008638375.1 of Nyssa sinensis. Classification (NCBI taxonomy): domain Eukaryota; kingdom Viridiplantae; phylum Streptophyta; class Magnoliopsida; order Cornales; family Nyssaceae; genus Nyssa; species Nyssa sinensis. The sequence continues at coordinate 12,761,106 of CM018039.1, read as the reverse complement.
CTAAAAAAATTTATTCCTACTTGCCATCATTATAGTGTTAAAGGATATATTAGACAATACTATTTTCAATGATAGATGTCACAACAAAAATTCATTTTAATCCGTTATCACTGTGGTATTAAGGTACACCAAACACTTCAATGTCATAAATTAGGAAGTCCTATTTCCACAACTTATAAGAAGAATTCAAATAAAGAAAAATAGAATCTTCTTAAACAAATTTATGAGCTTAATCAAGACAAAGTTGTGACTATTAAAGGTTGTCAGCCTATTGCTCGAGAGTGTCATGCTATTGCACTTAAGGAAATAGCAATCACAGTACTATCTCATGGGGGAAGGCTTCTCCACTTCAGATCTTGATGATGCTGGGGAGTGCCCTTTTGAGATTAAGGAGCCATTAAGCCCCAAAGGAAGGGATAGTATGGTTAAATAAAAGGAAGAGATTACAACAATGCTCATCAGTACCGAGGCAAAAGGAAAGTACTTGCAAGTTGGTTCGACTATCTCCTTCAGAACAAGAAGAGCTTGTTAAGTTCTTGAAAGAAAACCTCTCAGTGTTTGCCTGGGAAACCAAAGATATGAAGGGAATAGACCTTGACTTCATCTCTCACAAGTTGATGACAAAATTTTTGAATTATAATTGGAATGGGTATAGACAAGGTATCTCTAGGAATAAAAAAAAAAAGAAAAAGAAAGGTAGAACTCCTACTAGCTCAAGTAATAAAGATCATACTAATAAGGTAGTGAGTTCAAATATAAATAGTAAACCTAAGATGATATGGGTTAGAAAATCATACGATAATAGCAAAGAGAGTAGTACTAAATTTGATGATAGAATATAAGCTCGAGTTACTATTTTAAATAAGTCTAATGAAGTTGAGAACACCAAAAATAAAAATATTAAATCTAATTCTTGGTTTGATAGATATGTTTTTCAGGGGGTTGTTTCGAAAAGGGAAAAAAAACGTAAACATTCCTTTACTCGTGTAGATTTTCATAAGGAGCTCTATTTATTTTCTGAATAAAATAAATAAATTAGTAGTGCAAGAGTGGTTCCTAATATGTATGACAATATGGACCATAATTAAGAGAGTAGTTTTTGATAGTAGACTACGCTTCACTTGATTTGTGATTCCTAGTTGTAAGACCTGGCTAGAAATATGAATGGTGTTGGATTGCATTTATTTGACGATTCCAAAATATTTTATATCATGCTTATTTGATCATATTTACATGATGGGTCCTTTTATTTACTTGATAAGTCCACAGGAAGGGGAAAAATTTATATTTTCATACAGTCATGAAAATTGCTATCCTGGAAAGATAAAAAATAAATTAAAAATAGGGGCTAATACAAATGTTAGATCCATGTTTGAAAAAAATAAGGACCTTGGGAGGCTAAATCAACATTTGTTGAGTGGATTGGGCTTAAGGCTGCAAGGAAGTTACCTAGAGAGGTAACTCAAAACTCTATGAGAGAATATCTTATAAATGGAGGTTCACTAGATAGGAAACAATCCATGCAATACTCATATTTCAACACTCTAAAAATAATATATATAAATAAGTGTGATTTATAATATTTTAATTATGTTTATTTTATTAAAAGTGGAGGACTATTGTATATTTTAAATTTTTTTTAAAAGGATAATATTTTGTTTCAAATCAGGTAGGAGGAAGCTCCTTTTATTCTCACGTATATGTCACAACCTTAATGTGTCACGTATGCAATCATATGTATAACATATACATATGACTATTTACTTTTAACTAAAAAATAAAAATTAAATAAAATTAAAAAGACTTGTTTCTCCTACCGAGTTTGGAGCTCAGTATTGTCTTAAAAAAAATATAAAATTTGAACTGTTGCAACAGTTGGTGAAGGAACGTCTGTCTAATAGTCACACTATCAGTTGGAAGGACAGTGGTTTATGACCCAAATTCTTGTGCCCAAATTTGGGCTCAAATGAGAGAAAGACATTGATTGCTATCACGTAGATTCTTTTTCAAAAACTATTTCATCAATCAATGACTCTCATCATTTATGCACAAATTTGGACACAATCCTTTGGGCAACAAAACATTACTGTAGTTGGAATAGCTGGTTTCAAGCCCATTAGAAGAATCCAAGGCATCCTTCTTGGAGAGTTACTTACATTTATCAATCTTTTCTTCTCTCTCTCTCTCTCTCTCTGAATCCAGAAATTCTTACAGGTAGTGAGAATCTTCGGCTTAAGACAACTCCAACTGTGTGTCTCTTGTGTTACTCACAAGCCAAAATAATTTATCATTATTTATATATATTTCTATTTATTTATTTATCTTGTTGTTCATCTAGAAAACCTAACTACAAAAAGCGATATCGACAAACAATCTTTTAATAGAAATATATTTCTCGAACACTCCTGTCATCATAGTCATCTGTTGAAGAGATTATATGCTTCATAATATCTGAAATAATTGAAATACATTATGACTGATCTTGTTCAAAGTAAAAAGATTTGAGATAATTTTCTGAAGAAAAGTAAAAGAAATAAAAGAAAATCATATACAAATCAAGATTGACATAAAAATGAAGAAAAATAAGCTACAAAAATTTGGAAGTGCAGATTAGTCACATACCTCACTTGAATCGCTGGTACTTGAAAGACTTTGATTAGGTTTCAAAATAAGCAAGGAATGCAAAGCTTCTTCAGAATATAACAAAGATCAAACTTTCCACTGAGCGCAAGAAAAACTGAAATCTGAGAGCGAAAAATCAACAGAGGCAAAGGCACCTATCTCCAACGAGCGTCACTTTGCCTTTTGGAAGGAAGGAAGGAAGGATGTTGCGAGTGAAGCACTTTGCTGGCGGCTTCAGTCTCAAACAACCCGCATTGTCCACTATCTACTTTACTAAAAGGGACACTTCTCTTTTACTCGTGTATGCTACCATTTTTGCCCCTCTTTTTTTTGGCCTTTTTCTATTTAAATTTTCCATCTTTAAATTGAGGATTGGGAGTCATTTTGCCAGTTATTTTATTTGGCTTTTCTCTTGGAAATGCTTTAACCCTCGAGTAGAGGACAACACTTGGCTCCATCTTAGTTTTCATCAATTGTCATCTCACATAATATTTGATTCCAAATCAAATAGAAAAAATCTCCATTTATTTAAATAAGTAGCACAACTTTAATCTATTACTTCTGCAATCATATAAATATTATGTTATTATTTATTTTCACTTCTCATATTTATTTAATGGGTTAATTGGTCTTAAATTTTTTCAAAAGATGCTTAATTGTTATAGAATTCAATCACTTTTCATTTTTAAAGGAAAAAATAATTGTTTTTTGTTTTTTAAGTTGGGATCCATTTTTAATAAGGTAATACTAAATAAATTTTTTATATCACAATAATACCCTTAATATAATTTAACCCTAGATACATCACCTATCTTCATCTTTATTCTCAAAGTTTTTATTATCGTCCATATTATCTTCGGTCATCTTTTTGATTGATAGATTCGATACCAACCACTTCCTTCAATCATGTATACAACATTGACATTATTAGAGACAACGTTTATCATAATCACCCATCGACCCCCATCGCCAAAGCTTCAACTCATGGTGTCACTGCCACTATCCATTAACTATTCATATTGTGGCAGAAAACCAAACCAAGTTCTACAAGTTTCTATCAATGGATATGGAGATCTAATTGTTGTTGGTGCCTTTCCAGTTGCGTTAAGGGGCTGGACAGATTTGGGGTCATTCAAGTTTAGGGGCATTGTCTCATTATCTTCGCTTCTCGTCATCCAATGCCGGCAACGCCTCATTGTAGAAGAACTCACCAGCATTTTTTTTATCCTCGTGCACTTGTAACCACCATCTTTCTGCTCTTTCTTCTAACCGAAGGTCCCACCATCAGCAATTCGGTGAATTTATGTATAATATTATAGAATTAATATATGTATAATATATATGTCAATAAATTGTTATTATCCTAATTGTAGCTTTTTGTGCTACAATTTGTACCGTGAATGAAGTTTATTACATTTAGATTATTCTTTTGCATTCTTGTAGCATTTGTTTTATTTTTCCCAGCCTATAGGGAATTTGTATTGGATTTATATAGTTTGTGGATGATAAAAAAGACAAACCAGTGAAACACAGTTCATAATTTATGACTTTTTTATTATTGTCATTGAAATATTGCTTTTTTTAATACAAATTTTCACTACTTTGACAATTTGTTTTGACCATCCACTGGGTGGCTAAAAACCTCAATAAAACTAATAACAATTAAGATTTTCTTCATTTTTATGAAATTATAAAATTTTACAGAGTAAGATTTTATTTTATCACTGTGATGAAATTTTACAGTTTTGGATTGCTTTTTTTCTTTAAAATTTCTTATTTAATATGAATTTTGTTTGATAGATCTCAATTTTTAAAATTCAAATTTATAAATTTTATTAAAAATGAATCTATATTTTACAAGTTATTGAATTTTGAAATTTTGCAAAACTTTATTCAAATACTTTCGATTTTTACGGAGTTAGTTAGAGAGAAAAACACTAAAGGGTGTTTTCGTTACAAAAAAAAATGAGGGACCTTTTTGGATAATTTTGTTTAGACTTAAATTTATGGACAATTTTATAACTTTTCTTAAACCTCTAGCCAAAAGACCCTTATTTAATTGTTAGATGGCCATCTAAAAGATGATACCAAATGGGAAAATCCTGTCCAACTAGTGTATGGATAATTTCAAAGTATTGCAAACCCTAAGCTATAATATCTTATAACATCTCTAATTGGGGCTCCTTGAAAGAGCTCCTATCTCATTTTAAGCCTCGTTTGGACGACCGAATAAAAAGGTCAGATAGGATAAGATATGTTTGAATCAGATAAGAAATAAAACCTTATAAGATATTAAATATTCTATTCCTGTGTTTGGAACATGCCCGGATGTGATATTATAATTCAATTCTATACTTAGATTGGTATAATTATTAATAAAAATAATAAAATCTTGTGCGATATCAAATTTGTATTCTTAATAATACTTTTTCTGTGATTCTAGAAAAATCAGATTCCTAAATATTTTTTTCAAAATCTATGCTTAAAATCTTCAAAAAAATAAATAAATTAAGAACGATAGAGAGATAAGAGAAGGCTCAACGATTAGATTTAATAATTTATTGTGTACAAATATTAATTAAAATGATTGCCAATAATGTAAAAATTAAAAAAAAAAGCCGATACATTTCAAATCTATTTAATAATTCAAAGTGTCATCAACGGGAATGATAATATGTTATGAAAATTTATATAGGTGACGTTAGTAGTAGTTGTTAAAAGTAATATCCTTCCTCTTCTCTCATTTTCCTATCATAAGAAAATGATTAAAGATTTTTTATTTTACTGGTACGATTATTTTTATCTCACACTAATAAGATATAATTATAATTAATCTTATCCTAAATAAATGTCCAAACATAGGATAAGATATCACTTATCCTATCCTTCTCTCTTACCACGTAAAACAAACATGGCCTAGGGAATAAGTTCAAAAGTTTTAAACTCCGAGGGAATTCTGTATCGTGCTCTCAAAATAGGGAAAGCCCAAATGACTTCCTACAAGTGAAGAGAGAGATAAGAGAGAAAACTCCTTAAATTGATTAAGTAAATATTTTTATGTGGTACTTTTCTAGATTTTTGTTTATATAAATTGATTAAATGTATTTTTTTAATGTAGTTTAGAAGTATGTAAAAGACATATATGATGGTCTATTTTTTTTTATATTTTCTCTTAATTAAATTTTATTTAATATTTTGTTAATTATAAATAAGTTAATTGGCTAAATTTAAATTGAAAATTTTCATTAAAAAATTGACCTTTAATAAAAGTCGTTAAAAAATAACTGTTAAAAAAAGTCGTTAAAAAGTAATTATTAAAAAAATAAAATTGTTAAAATAAATTTAAATTGTGATAATTTAAATTTAAGAAATTAATAAAAAAAATTCAAAGTTAGTTAAAATAAGGAATATGGTTAGAATATTTTTAAAAAAAGTAATTATATGAGAATTTAAATTAAGTTTATAATCATTTTAAGTAAAATTAAGTGAGAATTTAAAAAGTATGATTAAACTGAGATGCCGTAATTGTACAAAGTGGATCACCGAAAGCCAAGGGAATTGATGGCACTTGACTTGCATCTTTTTTGTTTTTTAACAATTATTTCTTTACTTTATTTTAATTTTTGTGAATTCGTAAATAATAATGTTAGGTTTACTTAAAAATATTACTAAAAATATTTATCTTCATGAGTTATCAGTGTTGTATTAATTGAATATCATATGATGATATGATATTCAGTCAATACAACATTGTCAATTTATAAAAATAAATATTTTTGATAAAATATAAAAATAAGACCAATATTACTCATCGTAAAAGTAACTGCAATATATGTGTGCTTTAAAAATGCATCGGGGAATGTGTAGGTGGAATCCTTTTCAAGTCAACTCTGTTATAGTCTTTTTGCATTCGTATCTGAGCTCTTTTAATTGAATGGCGCTTTCCACTATTTTAAATGAAATTTTAACATAGAACTTTATTATCTTGAAGGTTCTATATGGTGAATGTATTTAATCAGGTAGAAGGGGAAAAACAAAAAAAAAAAAAATTGAAAGTGATTTTTCAATTTTTTCTATCTCAAGTAAAACTAAAATTTAAAAATAAAGGAATTCAGCGTATTTCTTTTTTCTGTAATCATTTTAAAATTTCTTTGAATTTTTAGAGTTTATTATTTTAAACATTAATTTTGAGATGCATCTATTTTTTTTTAAATAAAAGACAATTCAAGAAAATAGCGTGCCTATAATACATTCACATATATTTTTCGGATTTTATTTTTATATGTAATTCATATTTTTAAATATAGTTAATTTATTAAAAAATTAGGTTGTTTATGATTTTATTTTTTTTATTGTTCTCTTATTTTTTAGAAAAATAATTAATAAGTTATTTGAGAAAAAATAAAATTTTCCTAACCAAAACAATTCCTAAGATTATTGAGAGGGATAAATGGATGCTACGATAAAGAGAAACAAAATTTTATATAATTTATGTAAATAATGATGTGGTACTGTCAATTCTAGAACGTTTTTTCATACATCACAAGTTTTTAATTAGGTGTCAAAATATTATTTTTGTGCAACAATTTAATTTTAATTAGGGTGTTTTAATAAATGAAGTGGGACTTCAATGCTTAATAATAAAATTTAAAGTAAATTACATTCATTTTCCTTGAAATAAGCTAAAATTGCATATTCCTCCCGTAATTTGAAAAATGTACATAACATCCCTTCTATTTTAATGTCGATAATACAAACTTTTTCATCGTAAGTCAATTGTTAATTGATCAAACGACTTACAATAATAGATCTCACATTTTTTTCCTATATGCCAACTTTTCCCTAACCTCTTGAATAGGGTTTCAAAGGCAAGAGTAACAACCTGAGTAAAAAAAAAAAATATGATGAGAGAAGTAAAGGATTTGACGTACCAAAACTTTCCTATTTGCATTGGTGATGCTGCACTTTTTGGTCCACGTATGCTCCAAGCTCGGCTCCCTATGAAATACTCAAAAAGAAGATCAAAGGACCACCGGGTTGGCTCCGGCGGTAGCCGATCCGATGCTTAAGTCAATAAACTGAATTGAAAGACTGTAATGAAAGCCAAATAATGAGCATGAAAATAAAGCGTACCTCTAGGGCTTGATTTATAGGCAGTGGCATTCCTAAGTTGATTAGGATTTGGAGCCATAGAGATTGATAATTGGAGATAGTAGTTGCCTTGTAGGATATTGTATTAACATAGAGATAACCATATGTGGCAGTTTCCTTGTAAGAGACTGTTTCCTTATTCTCTGCTTGGCGTATATTAAGGTGGTGATGAGGCCTGATTATCGATGCATTGCATTGAAGGCTTGTGTTCAGCCTTGTAAGCTTTACAGAAAAGTAGACCTGCTTTAAAGATACGTGTTCGGCCTTTATGGGTCTGCTCCGACTAACTGAGCATGAGTTGTATGGCCGAGCATGAGTTGAATGGCCGAGCTCGTAGTTACACGTGTTAAGTGGTGATTGGTTTGTCACATTGTGGTATATCAGTTACTCCCCCCCTCTCCAAGCCTTAGTTTGAGCTCGTTGCATAACTAAGGTTTATGAGTCCCTGAAAAGTCATGCGTTCTGTCGTCTCGTTTTTCGAGATGACTGTTGGTATGTTATTTATTGCGCAGTCGATTTTTGGGCTTCTAAAGCCATCATTGCGTTGCCACCGTCGCGACGGTTCGCCTTTGTGGACATTATTTTCTAAATGTATATAAAAGAGGGAAGGAGCTTTGTACGATTCTTTTACTGCTTTTTCATGTTTGGAAGAGATAATACATTCTGCCATTGTTGAACCAGCAAGCTAGACCATGTGGAGTACCGTTCGTTCGAAGCTTTTCCTCTATCCAGGTTCGGTTTTGGTCTCTTCGTTCATTTTTTCACTATCTTTCTTCTTCTTTTCTGGTTATTTTTGAAATGTCGACCTCCACTGCATCCTCTGGTGTTGGCGATGGTTCAGGGAGTCTTCCAGAGGCTTATACTTTGTCACAAACCCTTGTTAGGGGTAGTAGTTCCTTGGGGACTAGGTCGGAAGAGACCCGTTCTAGTCCTGAGGTCAGGATTGTAGATGCCCTTTCTGAGTCTAGAGATAGAGAGGGTGAGGTCTCTGATCGATCTTCTGAAGAGAGACAGAGTATTGTAGCCTTTTCCTGATTGGACAATATAAGGAAGAAATTTGATTTTCCTTCGAACATTGCCCTTAGGGCTCCTAATGACATAGATTGTCCTTGGGATATTAGGGAAGGTGAGATATGTGTTTATACCGCCTGGTTTGAGATGGGGTTATGCCTACCTTTCCCCAAATTGCTTAGGGAATTCTTTTGTTGGTTTAATCTTTGCCCTAGGGACCTGCTTTTGAACAGTTGGAGACACCTATTAGGGTTTATGGTTTTAGGTCGTTTGAACGACGTCGAGGTCTCCTTAGACTTGATCCGTAGTAAAATGGATCTTAAGTACATGAAGTCAGAGGGCCTCTATTACATGTCGTTTGACCAGGGTTTCCGAACTCTATCCTTTGTACTGTCCTCCAACAAATCTTGGAAAGATCGGTATTTCTTTGTTAGTGGAAAATGGGAGGTGGCCAAACCTAAGGATCAGATTTCTACATTCCCGCGGAGCACGGGGTTTATGGGTGAGACCCCCTTTTCTTTTGTAATCTTTGTTTTGCTATTGCCCCTACCTCTGTATTTTTGACTGACTGTTGTTCCGATCTTCTTTGTGTAGACAAGAACATCAAGAGGAGGCCGCTCTTCACTCCTGCCCTTAAAGAACAATACAAAAAGCTCCTTCAGACCTCGAACAGAGACTACAAAGCTATCCTTCATTCAAACGACACAATGGTCTCAAAAGATAAGAATATTGTTGACGAGGTGTTGCAATCTGTTGTCGGTAAATGGGGTTCAGCAAAGAAGAAGAGGGTGGCGAATCTTCCCCCTCCTGCTGCGTCCTCGTCGAAGAGGAAGAAGACGACCACGACCACTCCTTCCTCTTCTGCACCCCCTAAGAAAGAGGCCGTCCTCTCCGCATCTCCTTCCCCTGCGCCGCCTCAGAGGGGCGTGGTAATCAGGGAGCCTACCTCTGCACTGCCCCAGAAGGGCGTAGTGCATTCTAGACTTGCCCATTCCTCGGCCCAAAAAGCTCAGGCGAAGGGCAAGGCGAAAGTGGCTGTCAGACTAGACCAGATGCCAGATGGGTATAGGGCCGTCCATCAAGCCATTGAAGAATTCTGGGCCGATGCCCCACGAAAGGATTCTCCATCCTACAGTACCAGGCAAGGTATTGAAAGGACGGTTGTTGGCGCCATGAGCGCTCATCTGAAGGTAACGACCGTTCTCTCTTCCTTGGTATTTTGTTTTCTTTTTCAGTTATCTGATTTGGTTCTCCTTCTGTTTTGCAAACCTTGCACAACTTGGCCGCCATGATGGAGGCCACGGTGGATCTTCAGGCAGTGGAGAGGCTAGAGGATGAGCTGGATGAGGTTCGGCTTCAGCTCGGCACAGCTCAATCCCAAGCTACTGCGGCAGAGGACGAGCTTAAGGAAGTGAGGAATTCCCTCTCCATTATGGAGTCCGAGGGGGATTCCATTAAGTCTGAGAGGGATTCTTTCCGATCTGAGCGGGAATCCCTCCTCCAGGAGCTGAACAAGTTGAAGGAGGAGAACTGTGCTCTTTAGGCCTCTGTTGCTCTGAAGGTTGATGAGGCCAAGGTCGAGACCGAGGCCAGGCTGAAGACCGAGCTGGAGAAGATGGGTGACATAATTGCGTAGCTCGGTTATGATAACTTCAAATCCAAGCTCCTCGCCAAATTCCCAGATATCGACCTGTCAGGAATTGATGATGATGATGAGGATGAGGATGGTGATGAGGACGACGGGTCTGTTAGCCCTTTAGTTTAGGAAAGAAAATATTTTGTAGTTCTGCTTCTCCTTTGTAACTGAACACCCATTTTAATGATAATATCTTCTTTTTTAGAGCTTTTGCCTTCTTTTTTCTTTGATCATTTGCAAATTTTGTGGTTTGATCAAGTATTGTCTGAAGTACCAATGTTCTGTAGTGTGTAAATGGGTTTCGGCCCTTAAAACTTGCCATTTAACATAAGTAAACCTGCTCGGGGTTCAGAACATCATTCTCTGGTCGGCTACTGATGATGGGCTGACTCCCGAACTTCATGACTTACAATGACTTTGAACCGAAGTGTAATAATAAGCAACTGAGCCAGTCTTTTGACATTGGAGGGGTTTCGAATCATGGACTTGCTTTGAATAATAAAGAGGGTAGTTAATATAGTAACTAACCAACCAGAACTTTAATCACTGAACAGAAAGATTTGTAGGGATCAGTCATTTTGACCACTCAGAGCTAAACCTGAGCTTGATTGCCGAACAGAAAAACTTGTATTTAAACTGAGAAAGGTTTTTGATAGTTAATACCCTTTTCGAGAGCTTACTAGTAAGAAGCTGAGCAGTTAGAATCATGCTTCCTGGTAACCTTACTAATATGGATCAAATAGGAAGTTCGGTGTATTTAGATGGACCAGACACGAGGTCTGTACATTAAGATGAAAGAGGCGTAAGGTCTGTACATTAAGATGGACCAGACACAAGGTCTGTACATTAAGATGGACCAGACACGAGGTCTGTACATTAAGATGGACCAGACATAAGGTCTGTACATTAAGATGGACCAGTCATAAGGTCTGTACATTAAGATGGACTAGATAGAAGGTCTGTACATTAAGATGGACTAGACAGAAGGTCTGTACATTAAGATAGACCAGACGTAAGGTCTGTACATTAAGATGGACTAGACGTAAGGTCTGTACATTAAGATGGACCAGACATAAGGTCTGTACATTAAGATGAGAACACTTCATGAAATATTTGAAACGAAAAAACTTCTTTACTGATAATACTTCCGTAAGTGTTCCATATTCCAAGGTCTGGGAACAGGTTTCCCGTCCATGTTCTCTAACCAATAAGTGGTCGGTCTCACTGTTTTGGTGATTCTATAGGGGCCCTCCTAGTTGGGTGACAACTTCCCCACGGTGGGATCCTTGGTATTTTAGAACACCCTTCTTACGACGAAGTCTCCAACTTGGAAGCTGGCAGGCTTAACGCCAAGTTTTGAGCGGCTAACCATCCTGCGCTGATATGCTTCCATTCTGACCATGGCTTGCTCTCTTCTCTCTTCGAGCAAGTTCAAGTTTTCTGCGAGCTGTTGGTCATTGGTTTCCTTGTTGAAAGCTTCAGTCCTTAGGGTAGGCATGCCGATCTCAACAGGGATCACTGCTTCCGTGTCGTAGGCGAGTGAGAAGGGAGTTTCTGATGTCAGAGTTCTCCTAGTTGTTCTGTAGGCCCAGAGTGCTCTAGGGAGTTCTTCAACCCACTTTCCCTTAGCTCCTTCTAGCCTCTTCTTGAGAGCATCTAGGATTGTTCGGTTAGTTACCTCCGCTTGCCCATTGGCCTGAGGATGACCAGGTGAGGAGAAGTGTTGATTGATATTCAGGTCTTGGCAGAACTTTTTGAATGTTTTACAGGCAAATTGCGTGTCGTTGTCTGAGACGATCACGCGAGGTATGTCGAACCTGCAGACTATATTTTTCCAAGTGAAACTTTTGACCTCCTTCTCTGTAATGCGTGTTAGTGGCTCTGCTTCAGCCCATTTTGAGAAGTAGTCGATAGCGACCAATAGGTATCTCCTGTTCGGCGTGGCGTTAGGCAATGGGCCTATGATGTCCATTCCCCATTGTGCAAAGGGCCATGGGATTATGATAGGGATGAGTTCATGACGGGGTTGATGCTAGTAGGGGGCAAATCTTTGGCATTTGTCGCACTTTCGAGCATACTCTTTTGCTTCCCTTAGCATTCCGGCCCAGTAGTAGCCTTGTGTTAGAGCTCGGTGTGCTATGGTTCTGCCTCCGTTATGATTTCCGCATATTCTTTCATGAATTTCTGCCAAAATGTACTAAGATTCTTCTGGAGCCAGGCATTTTAACAATAGCTGAGAATAAGACCTTCGGTAGAGCCTTCCGTTCATGACAAGGTACCGAGCTGCTCTGATGCGGATTCTTTTTGCTTTATTCTTGTCCTCTGGGAGGAGCCCTTCTTCTAAGTACTAGAGTATATCCAGTTCTGAGGCTGTTCTATAATTTGGGCGACCTGGATTTCTTCGATGCTAGGCCTTGATTGGTGGGAGAATTTTATTGTTGAGTCTGTTTCTGACTTCATATGGGATGCCATGTTCGCCAAGGCATCAGCTCTGCCGTTCTGACCCCTTTCTACTTTTTGGATCGAGAAAGCTCGGAAGGCGTGTTTCAACAAGTTGACCAATTCTGAATACCGAAGCATCCTTTCATCCTTGACAGCATACTCTCCTTGAACTTGACTGACCACTAATTGGGAGTCAGAGAATACTTCGAGGCTCTGAACCTCGCATTTTTGTGCTAGCTTCATCCCTAGAATAAGGGCCTCATACTCTGCTTCGTTGTTGGAGGCTCTGAGCCCTAGACTAATTGCCCTTTCGGTTATGAGCCCATCAGGGGATTGCAGTACCAATCCAACACCAGTACCTCGGTCGGTAGACAACCCGTCAGTGTATAACTTCCAAGACCCCAAATTTTCACAAAGTTGTGCTCTATCCAATAGTGTTGGGGTGAATTCGGCAACAAAGTCTACCAAGGCCTGCCCTTTGATTGAGATTCGTGGAACATAGGATATATCGAACTCCCCAAGTTCCACTGACCATTTAACTAATCGTCCTGATACCTCCGGCTTCCTCAGTACTGACTTTAAGGGATAAGCAGTTAGAATTTCTATGGGATGAGCTTGAAAGTAGGGTCTGAGCTTTCGTGCAGATACTATAAGTGCAAGGGCTAGTTTCTCAATCTCGGGGTACCTCTTCTCTATGTCTAACAGTGCTCTGCTGACATAAAAGATGGGCCTCTGCACGCTCCTGTCCTACCTGACTAATACAGAACTAACAGCGTTCTCAGAGACTGCAAGGTAGAGAAGTAGCTTTTCCCCTTGGACTGGCTTTGACAAGAGCTCAGGTGAGGCTAAGTACTTCTTCAGTTCCTGAAAGGATTTTTCACATTCATCAGTCCATTGTAGAGATTTGTTACCTTTCAGAGCTTTGAAGAATGGTAGACAACGATTAGTGGATTTGGAAATAAATCTGCTCAGAGCTGCTATTCTGCCATTTAGAGCCTGAATGTCTTTCTTGGTCCTTGGAGACTCTAGTCCAATCAGGGCCCCAATTTGGGTGTGGTCCGCCTCTATACCTCTTTGAGAGACTATGTACCCCAAGAATTTTTCCTTTGTTACACCAAAGGTGCATTTCGAGGGATTGAGCTTCATCTTGTACTGCCTGAGGATATCGAACGTTTGAGCCAAGTGTTGGAGATGACTGCTCTTCCGCAAGCTTTTGACCAGCATATCATCAATGTAGACCTCTATAGTACTGCCGATTAAGGGGCTGAACATCTTATTAACCAGACGCTGGTATGTGGCCCCAGCATTTTTTAGTCCGAACGACATCACTCTATAGCAATAGAGACCTCGTTCGATTATGAATGACGTTTTCTCCTAATCAAGAGGATGCATCTGTATTTGATTATATCCGGAATAGGCATCCATGAAGCTCATAAGCTCGTGTCCTGCAGTAGCATCGACTAACTGATCTATCCTCGGAAGAGGAAAGCTATCTCTGGAGCATGCCTTGTTGAGGTTTGTATAGTCGACGCAGACTCTCCACTTGCCATTCTTCTTTTTGACCAGAACAGTGTTGGCCAACCAGTCAGGATAGAATACCTCCCGTATCATGTTGGCATCGAGCATCCTTTGGACTTCATCGTTGATGACCTGATGCCGTTCTAGGGCAAGTGGCCTTCTCTTCTGTCTTACTGGTGGATGGTCTAGATCCACCATCAGTTTATGTGTGACGAGGTCGGGATCTATTCCTTCCATATCCCTTGTTTCCCAGGCGAACACGGAGAGGTTTTTCTTTAAGAATTTGATCAACTCATCCTGCTAGGTAAGTGTCAGGTCGGGGCCTATCTGTAGGTAACGCCCCTAATCTTCCGAGCTGACCAGGACTTTAATAGGTTCCCCTATGGGCTTGGCCCTACTGTCCCTTCCTCTGGGACTTAGTGGCTCGTCAATCCTGGAGGGACAGTCTTCTACCTCGTGATAGCAAGAGTGGATTGGATCCTCGCACTCACGGGCATACAGTAATTGCTATTTGGGGGCCTTGGCCTTGAGGGCAAGAGCATGACACTCTCAGGAGGTCGGTTGGCATCCTCTGATAAAGTAGACAATCTGATTGTGAATGTACTTCAAGCATTGGTGGAGGGTTGATGTGACTACCCCCATCTCATGTAGCCAGGCCTCCCAATTATAACATTGTAGGGAGATTTGGCCTTTAGGACCATGTATTCAGTTACTGTGGTCTTCTGTCCGTCCCTTTCTCCTGCAGTGGTGGCCAGATTAATTCTTCCCAGTAGAGTGTTGAGGTTCCCATCAAAACCTGCCATGATCATACCAGTGGGCTTAATGTCACTAGGGTTGAGCTTCATCTGCTTGAAGGGGTCGTAGAACAGAACGTTAGTCGAGCTCCTAATGTCCACAAGGACTCTTCGGATCTCAAAGTTAGCGATCTTGAGGGAGATGACTAGGGCGTCACTGTGAGGACAATGTACCCCTGTAAGGTCTTGATCCGTAAACTGGATTTCTGGTACAGGTTTTAACCTTTTCTCCACGTTAGAGACCTGTATGATGTTGGGAGTAGACCTGGCCTCCCGAGCATAACGCTTCCTCGATCTGTTAGAAGTCCCAATTGTAGGGGAATCCACGTGTAGGACAAAGATCACTTGGTTGTTCTGCCGTGGGGGCTCGTTCCGTCCTTCCCTTTGTTCCTGCCTCTGGTCGGGCTTCCTCTGTTGGGGTCGCTCATCACGGGGGTTCTGCCCTCCGTCCTGCTTGATAAACTCCTGTAGTTGTCCTCTCCTAATTAGCTGCTCAATCTCATGTTTGAGAGCCTTACAGGTGTTGGTTGTATGCCCGCAGTCTTTGTGAAAATCACAATACTTGGTTTGATCTCGGTAGCTGGGGTCACCTTTCAAAGGCTCTGGCCATCTCAGGTTCTCTCGAGATCTTACTTGCTTTAATATGTTGTATGGAGAGGTATTTAGAGGAGTAAAGTTATTGAACTCTCTTAGCCCAGAATTGTAGGAAGTTCTAGGTACCCCTCTTTTCTCCGGGCTTCTGGCTCTCTTCCTAACCGAGCTAGTGTCCTTCCTTTGGTCGGCCTTCCTCTGACCGTCATTCTTCTGGTCGTCTTTTTGAGCTTGTTCCTTGATCTTTCTAAAAGTGTCTTTGGCCTCCTCCAAGTTAATGTATTTCCTTGCTCAATCCATGAGTGCTGCCATATCTGCAGGGGGATTTTTGGTCAAGGAGTCTCTGAAGCCTCCTTGTGCAAGACCAGAGGCCAAGGCAGCTACAAGGAAACTGGGGCTACAATTTGTAACCTCAGTGAGTTCGGCGTTGAAACGCGCGATATACCCCCTGAGTGACTCTTCCCTTGTTTGCTTTATGTTCAACAAGAATTCAGGACCCTTCCTCAACCTCCTACTGGTCATGAATCTGTCCAAGAATCTTCTGCTGAGCTCATAGAAACTAGTAATTGAGTTCGGCGGGAGGTGGTGGAACCACTTCAGAGCAGTGCCGTTGAGGCTGGTCACGAATGTTCGGCATAAAAAGGCGTCAGAAGTGCCATGTAGGGCCATTGTATGCTGGTAGTGGGAGAGGTGGTCCCCTGGATCCCCTGTCCCATCATAATGGGTAAATTTTGGGACGACGAATTTCTTGGGTCTTTCCTCAGCCATGATAGAATTAGTGAATGGGGTGGCAAACCTGCCGAGCAACCTGGCCAGTTCATCTTGTTCTGGGGGGTTTTGAGCACCCCTTATAACAATGGTGTGGTCTATTGATTCAGCAACTTCCTCGGCTCTTATTGATCCCCTTGGCAAGATAGGCCGCTGCGAGTCAGGCCTTGCAGCTTCAAGGCCTACATGGGTAGGATGATCTAGGCCCGTTATTGGGTTGTTCTGATTTTCCTAGGCTAGAGGTGCAGGAGCCCCTTGAGGTTGAGACTCTTGCGGTGTAGGGTTCGCTCTTGAAGCCCTAGGAATTGGAACCCTGGTGGTGCTTCGGAAATGGACTTCTGGGATAAAAGCTGGTACCTCTCTGCCGGCGGCTGCTGATGGCTGGGGGTCTCCATGAATGTGGACGGTAGTAAGAGGCTGTGCCTCTTGAGTGTTTGTGTTGACGGGTGGATTTTGAGGATTAGCTTCATGATTCTAGGTAAACATCGCCAGAGTTCTAGACATGGTCAGAAGCTGTTCTTGCAACAACTAGTTCTGCCGCCTGGTTTCGGAAAGCTCTTGTTGTACTGGATCATTCACTCGTCCTCTTCCTCGTCCAGTAGGCGGTTGAGGTTGAGGGTTCTGAGGATTTTGAGTATTCTTCTTGGGTCGGGGATTGGGAGTCATAACCCTTTGATAAAAGGAGAATGGGCTTTGAATTAGTAGAGCACTTGGTGATTGTTGTTTCCCACAGACGACCCCAAACTGATGCTGCACTTTTTGGCCCACGTATGCTCTAAGCTCGGCTCCCTGTGAAATACTCAAAAAAAAGATCAGAGGACCACCGGATTGGCTCCGGCGGTAGCCGCTCCGATGCTTAAGTCAATAAACTGAATTGAAAGACTGTAATGAAAGTCAAATAATGAGCATGAAAATAAAGCGTACCTCTAGGGCTTGATGTATAGGCAGTGGCATTCCTAAGTTGATTAGGATTCAGAGTTATAGAGATTGATCATTGGAGATAGTAGTTGCCTTGTAGGATATTGTATTAACATAGAGATAACCATATGTGGCAGTTACCTTGTAAGAGACTGTTTCCTTATTCTCTGCTCGGCGTATATTAAGGTGGTGATGAGGCCTGATTATCGATGCATTGCACTGAAGGCTTGTGTTCAGCCTTGTAAGCTTTGCAGAGAAGTAGACCTGCTTTAAAGATACGTGTTCGGCATTTATGGGTCTGTTCCGACTAACCGAGCATGAGCTGAATGGCCGAGCTCGTAGTTACATGTGTTAAGTGGTGATTGGTTTGTCACATTGTGGTATATCAATTGGCTATGGTGAGTAATCCTCGTGTTCTTAGAATTCAACGCGTTTGATTCTTTTTCAAATTTTCATACTGCATTACTTGATATTAGAGTGAGAATTTGCCTACCTAGATAGCAAAAGATGAAGACGAAAATAAAAATTTCATTGATGTTGGTCATGGGGCAAAGGTTATATGGGGCTATGATTGACGAACAAAGGCATCAAATTAGTAAGATCCATGAGATGCTTCTAGGGCTCAATTTCAGCGCCAATTGATACCATCCAGTCAATAGGAACCGCAAAGGAGGATTTTCCCAAGACCAGCCTGCTGATAGATTCGTGCCAAAACAACGTCCTCAAAGGCAACCTACTTATAGAGATTATTCAGTTTCTAAAGAAGAAGAGGACTTACGAGATTCGTAGACCTACTAGAAGAAACCAAATGTATGTGGATTATATGAGTGATGAGGATTTTAAAGATTTTCGTTTAAGATTTAGAAGATACATGTACCATAAAAGATATTACGTAAATCAAAATTTTTAGAGTTCTTTTACATCTTTTAATGATCATATTTATATCAAGACAATAACTTCTATAATGGAGAAAGAAGAAAAAAATACTTTAGAGCAAGCTGATCAAACTGGAGATCTAGTAGTATCAATTGATGATACAAGTTCTTTTATAGAATAGAATGAGCAAAAAAAATTCATGGACATAGTCAATGTTAAATATAAGAATGAACTTGAATTCGTGAAGGACAATCATGATGATTGCAAGAAGATTGAATTTGTAGTGTTGGACCAAGAAGATGTTTTTGTTTCATTATGGGCACATAATTGTCATCACAACAAGATCCTAGAATTTCAGACTTCATTAAAGATGTGAAATGAGAAATTTACGAGTCTTTAATTATTCTTGAAAATATACAATCCTTGTTATCGGGTCATGGACGAGTTCGAGGTTGTATATATCCAGTTAATACGATGATGAGTTATTTGCGAGTGAGGGAATCTAATATAGAACAGATATCGAACCTGCTAAAAAGATGGATATTTATTTCAAAGTTATTGTAGAATTCTTTCATTTTCATATTTGACTTATCTTAAATTAGTTATTTTAGATAAAATATCTATTTTCTTAGTCTTATTAAAATTAGTATAGAAATAGTGGTTTCCTATTCGAAGTAGTAGTTTCTTAGTTATATAAACATGATATAATAGGTCTCTATTATTAAGCTTTATCAATAATATCCAGTTTCGAATTAAAAGATTTCTTCTCTTGTTCGGTGAGTAATTCTCGTGTTATTAGAATTCAAGAAATTCGATGTGTTCGATTTTTTTTACGTTTTTGTACTGCGATAAAATCGGACAGAAAAATTCACTGAAGCATGTGTTATACATGTGGGGATGGCATTGGGTTGTTATATATGTGTGTTTGTATTTATAGGAATGTGTATGTATGTGTGTGTGTGTGTGTGTGTGTGGAAACAAGTAAAGGAATAGTTATTTTTATGTTTAATTCATCTTGTAGTGGTGGTATGCATCATAAAATTTAGTTCTGATTGCTTCAGTTTGATCCATTTCTTAGCTAAATTGTGATGCATGCAAAGGGTACAAAAAGAGAGGTGGGTTTCAGAGAGAAGACTCTTGAGTAACAATGTAATTTCAATGTATTTGTAAAGGTTCGTTTTTGATAAACTGAGTAGTCATTCTAATTTCTCAAATTATAGAGGTCTTTGTATAATATTGTTTTACTTGAAAGGAATTCTAAGTAATTTATCATAAAATTTATTTGACTTAATAATTATATTATTTACTAAATTTTGTATCACTCTTATTATTTAATTATTAGATGGCCATCAGATGCGAAACTAACAGCCCCCCCCCCCCCCCCTAAAAAAAAAATTTCTTTTGTATATTGATCAAAGCACCTCATAAATTTTAATTCTTATACTTTGACCTCCACTAGCTATAATTCCTAGGTTCACCACTGATGGTCATCTAAAACATAATTATTCTTGTGAATAGAGTCATTCAAATATAAAGGACATCCAAATAGTCTCATTTTGTTTAGTTGAATAAATGCATTTAAGGACAAGGAAAAAAAAATTCTAATATAGTTGCGTAAAGAAAGTGTGAAGAAAGTTTTGTAATCTTTTATATGGCAATATTTTTTTCTAAAAGGACAATGAGGATCCTTAAAGTGTTACTAGTGAATAGAAAGTTCTTATGGAGGAAGTTTCTGGAGACTGCAAATCCCCTCTGACTGCAGATTCTCAAGCTTAGATCCTTTGCAAGAAATTCAATCAAAAGCATTATTGGAAATGGTAGTGATGTCTTCATGTGGTTTGACAATTGGCACCCTTTAGGTCCCCTAACCCTTGTTCACGGTGCCTCAATCATCTCTGAATGCAGCAGATTTGGCCCTGCTAAAGTCTCCCAATACATTAGACAAGGCCAATGGAAATGGCCTCCATGCTCTAGCCTTGCCATTTCTTCCATAAAAAATGCCACCCTTGCCAATTTCCTTCCAAACCCTTCTTCCCATGACAAAATCCAATGGACCCTACCTTCTTCAGGAACCTTCTCTACTTCTTCTGCTTTGGATTCTATCAGAGGCCCCTGCCCCTCAGTCCGCTGGGCTCCTATTGTGTGGTTTAAGCAAAATATTCCTAGATGGTCCTTCATCTTCTGGATGTTATGCAATGGTTGCTTAGCCATAGAGCCTCGGAAGCAATGGGGGATTATTGATAATGACTGTTGTGAGTTTTGCCAATTAGAGCCAGAATCTACTAACCATCTTTTCTTCAATTGCACCTTTTCCAAGCTGGTCTGGGAAGAAATTCTACAAAACTGTGGTATTTACAAACCTGCAGATTCATGGAGCATTGAAATCCAATGAATCAGACAACTTTGAAGCTGACTCTTTCATATCCTCAGTTGTCAAGCTTTCCATCTCTGCAACTATCTACTATCTATGGAGAGAAAGAAACCAGAGAATTTTCAGGAAATTAAGAAGAGATCCTCCTGCCCTTATCAATGCTATTTCTGAAGCTCTCCGAATGAAAGCTATATCTTGGAGAGGCATCCCCAACACCAATGACAATTGGCTACTTAGTTTAAGTCTTGGTATCACAGATAGAATTTTCCTGTAATTGTTGTGGTGTTGCAGCTCTCAACTGTTCTCCCTTTCCCTCTCCCCTTGTTCTGGCTGGTTGGCCGCCGCCTGTTTTTTCTGTCTTCTCTCTTAATAAAAAAAAACTTTTCCAAAAAAAAAAAAAAAAACTTCTTATGGAAAAATTCCTTAGGTGTAGGATTTCCTACTGGTTGGGTTGAAAGACTCATGGAGTATATTAGAGTACATGTACAGAGAAATGATTTCAAATAACTACCTTCATTTTATTATTTCAAATTTGTAAATAAGCTTACGTTGTCTAAGTTAAATTGTGGTATATATTTTTGCTAGGATTGTACTTTATTTTATTTGTATTCTTTATACTAATGTGTTTAATTAAAGCACTTGGCTATAAAATTAATTAAGAATTTGAATTAATTTCTATTGAATACTATCTAATTATTTTGACTAATTAATTAGATTCACAATAAATTACCATGGTAAAGAATTCTAATTGCAGGTAGCCAGTTATCTCCTAATGAGTAGGAGACACTGATCCAGGGAACAACAACTAAAATAATGGGAACTCCAGGTGTGTAGCCAGTTATCTCCTAATAAGAAGTAGGAGACACTGATCTAGGTCGTGTGTTATCATATTCGCCATAATAAAATCACCTGACCATCTGTTCCAACCAGCTAAATCAATCAAGTTTATCAAGCTATCCATAAAGGATTGCATATAAACAGTCCTCGAGTACTCCTTCCATGGCCGTCCCAAAAATGTTTGCGTGGTGCCAGTGCTTGAAGCCAAGTCATCTGCTGCTCTAATGCTACAATTATGTAATGACATCAGTGTTCTTGTTTATATCAGTTCTGCCTTGTGCAGTGATGACATTGAACTGGAGCCGCAAATATATCTTGCAATTTTGAAAAAAGTAGCTGCATTTCCAAACATGAAGTCCAAAGTTCCATAGATATCACACTCCCTGTAAAATTGCCTGAGTGAAAGGGTATACGAGTTGTCTTGGTAACCTTCAAAGCTGCAGCTAACAAAAGCGGAAAGGTCGGCGCCATTTCGAACTGCCACTGCTTGATAGCTCCTGCTGTGTTATTTACAGAAGGTTAGGTACAAATTCATTTTATGACTCCCTTGATCGAGCCAGGGAAGGCAACAGCGAGGCAGGGTGGGGAAGAACAGTAGCCAATTGAGTACTAGAAAAAAGATTTTCTATCTTTTTCCTGAAGAAATCATGCTTCCCGTGATGTTTTTTGGAAGCACAATTCCATTCCTTGGGACAATCATTAAGAGAAACTGATTGCATCTATAAAATTTGAGGGATTGGAATTCTCTCTGATCCAGTAGACAATCAATTTTTTTTTTCTATAAATGATTACTTCAGTGGGAGAAAATAAAGTTCTGACAGTTTAATTATTAAAATTCTCGCCAGTGTAATTGAGAAGAATAGAATTATAGTAATTATATAATTTTAAATATGATCAATAATCTAATATTATTTTAATATTACATTATTTATGATAAATTTTGAGATTGTGTTGAGAAGACATCCAAAACACAACTCACCTTATCCAAAATGTGAAGCAGTGTTTGATATCATTATTCCAATGTTGACTTCAAATGCTTCTCTGAAATGCATTTTCATACAAATCAGGCATAATAAAGACTATGCGAATTTCAAGGAAACTCTTCACTTTCTCCGCAAAGCAACATAATGAATATTTTATTTTAAAAAAATTTACAAAAAATAGTTGGATGGATGAAACCAGCGGAGAAGCCAGTCGCCATCACCGCCACCTTCAGTCGCTATCACTGTCACCATGGAATCCCTGCATAACCATGGCCAACATAACTCATGAGTCAATATTGTAAAGCTTTCAATAGACAAATTGATAGTATAGATATAAATATAACAATAATGCTATCGTTACCATTTTTTTCTACCAAAACATTTTACCTGCTGATGTGGCCAGCCACATCAGCAGGCTTAAAAGAAAATTTTTCTGTACCAAAAGCTCCCCACTTTCCCCCTCTTTTCCCGCACGCTTCCCGCCCATCCGTTTCTCTTCTCTACTTCATTCTTCCCTCTCTGGCTGTGATCAGCTTCTTCTTCTTTCTTAAAAAGCCCTGCATCAGCACGATCGGGTACAACTTCCTTTGTATTTATACTTCTTTATATCATCTTTAAGAGATGAAAAGAGGGCTACGCGGGAAAGTCTGATCCCACTCAACCAGCCCCGATCACAGGTGAAAGCTTTACACTTTTTGTTGGGTTTCTTTCTGTTTCTCTCTGTACTCCTATATGCCATCTATCTTAATCTTACTGTACTGCATAAGCCCAAGGTTTTTTTTTTTTACTTTCTTGTCAGACAATACAGTTGCCAAGTTTTTGAGTGGGGATCATTTGTAAGTCAAAACTCCACCAGAAAATGCTTTAAAATTAAAATATTTAGGATAAATTAGTACTAAGATTATATGGATTGTAACTTCAATTTTTTTTTTTTTTGACGGAATAGAGAAATTGATGGCTTGAGAATATTTAAAAAGTGACTTTTTTCTTATTTTGGATTAAGTGTTCCCATTAGGGAGAGAATGAAAAATGATGTTGCTCCTGGTATGGACTAGATGAAGTAGAGAATTGCTTCCGGTATTTGATTAAAAAGGGCTATTGGTTGGTGCAATTGTAAAATAGTCGGGTTATCAAGTGTGAACACATGGTTCGAGTTTATTCATTGCCAATTTTTGCAAAAATAATGCCAAAGGTTTAGTTTGTCTCCAATCTATCCCTCCTACCACTGTGTAAGTGGGACTAACACTAAGCAATGATCTTTATATACCAATTAAATGAGACTATCCACTGAACAACTAAAAGGGCATCCATTATTATGGTTTAACATTTAAGAACATGGGCAGTGAAGTAGGTAATACTACAAAATAAGAGTGGAAAAACAGAGAATGGTGAGATTGTTGAGTCACTAAAGGAAAGACGAGAAAAAATGTAATAAGAAATGAAACTTATATGAGAAGTTATATTGGCATCAATGGAGGATGAAAATGTTATTTAAAATAGTTTACTCATGCACATAGACCAATGACTACACTACTATTGATTGATTTGATTTAAGTTGGAGATTGAAAAGGGCGAGAAGAGACCAATAGAATGTGAATTGAGTTTGTAAGAAAATATAATTTCCTATGATTCAACAAAAGGTTATATATTGTATGATAACTCAATTAAGTAGTTAATCCTGAAAATTTATATTGCTTATATATTGTGTTTGATAACATAACATTAGATATCACTCAACAAGATAAAATTTACTTAAAAGAATGGTCTGAATTTAAATCTAAGAAACTTGACTTATCACCAAACATTTAATTTAGTAATTGAAATATTATTTTAAAAATTAAATTTCGATTTCCAAATTTATCCTTGCATTTTTAATTCTAGAAATTCAGTACTTACCATCTTTGCGACTACTAGTTCAACACTTATTTTTTTAGTTTTATCAAACAATTTAAAGATATTTGTCTGGTGAACCTTAGGTAATTGCAACACAGCTTAGTTGAGTTGAGCCCTAGTGATTAAGTAGCACATTAAGTTGAGTTGAGCCCTCGAGTTCCTATACTCATAATTATTTGTTCCTGTTTTTCTTTTTTCTTTTTCCTTTTTTTCCCTTTCTTTAGCTTGTCTGCTATTTCCATCTGGTGAAGCTCTCTGTTTTTCCTTTTGTGCTCTAATTATTTCATTTTACCCAATTTAGATGTTAAAATTGTTAATAGCAAGACTGGCCATGGTCCCAAGTTGTTGTTCTTTTATTGGATGTGAAGTACTCAAGAGTAAAGATTTTAATTGCATCAGCTGAATAAAGTTTTAATCGCATTAACTTGGCCTAAGTTGGCAGTGCTTGAATCATTATATAAGAAATAGAATATGTAACAGTTATGTCTATATCAGTTGCATGTTTTTCCATTGTTAAATTTGGAAGTTACTGAGCCTTTGCATTAATTCAACCATTTAGACATCGAATTGTAGGTTGCCTTTCCTATCGTTTGATCCTTCAAACAAGTCATAAGATTCCAATTTTCATGATTTGTTTTTTATATTGGTTACCATAGAGAGTGGATCTAGTTCAAATAGAAGATTGATACTTCTATTACGGTGGTGGTTATTATGGCAAATGTAGTGACTACATTCTTTCGTAGAGTCATTTAGCAAGCATGTTATGTACAATGTTGTTAAGATTGATCTAGTTCAAACAGAAGATTGATACTTCTATTAGGGTGCTGGTTATTATGGCAATTATAGTGATTGAATTATCATTTAGCAAGCTTGTTATGTAATGTTGGTAAGTTTTGAAGTTTTCATGGTCTTACCTTACCATGGTTCTGATTCATTGGTAGAATGTATGTGTTTTAGAAAGTCGAATTTTGTTAGAATCATTTAGCTGACTTTCAAAGATTTTCAAAATAACAACTATCATAAAAATAAAAATAAAAATTCTATTCATGTTGTAGCATCATCTCTTATTTCTTTTGAGGTGTGGAATGTCATAGATTGTGAATTGAAAGCCCTGCATTTTTCTTCATGTGCTTTAAGAATACCTGTGGGGCTTCTTGGACTAGCACTATAAGCATATTAGACTAGCACCGTAGGCATATTAGACTAGCACCAAGTGGCTATTAGACTAGCACCAGCTGCTTGTGGGACTAGCATTATGAGGCTTATTAGACTAGCACCATAGGCATATTAGACTAACATATGTTTTTATAAGTTTATTATGGTGTTACGGTTGACGCATTTAGTGTAACTTGTTTATTCACAGCCCATTATAGAACCTACTCCTAGGGAGGTCCATCTCAATCTCTTCAAGTTTAGAACAGCATGTTAAAATATATGAACTATGGCCTTCCCCTTAGCAGAAATTAATACCATCATAGATAAGGGATCATAAATACAAAAGTTTATGTAGTTCTTGCTGGTTCCCACATGAATCGTAATTAGCAAAAAGATAATTGTTATTAAATATGTCAGAATTCTCAACCTTAGTCCTACATGAAGAGAAACAAGTTTACACTCAGCCCAACTTTAAAAAGTCATAAATCCTGCCTACTTGGTGTGAGCCTCGCAAATCCTTGTTTGCTGCTTGTCCTAATCAAGGGCCATAACCTGTAATAAAATATAGGCCATAATGAGTTTTCTTATTACGTATACCCACATTTTTTGTGTCTCACTATGCCTATAGCTTGAAGCAAATCACTCTTCATTGATGCAACTATTGATCATATTGGGCATGAAGAAACTATCTAAACTGACTTCCCAAATCTTCTCCTCGACTGGTGCCCTTCTAGGTCTTTTTTTTTTTTTTTTTGGGATTGGTATGCCCTTCTAGCTCTCATCAAAATTGCATTTATTTTTCATTCTATCTTTTCTAGTAATGCCACTCTATCATGAATCCATCTTAGTATCCTTATTAACATGTTTCACAACCACATAGCCTTCCTTATTTATAGTTGACATTCACAACAACAAAAAAAGAAGAAAAAAAAAAAGATACAACATTAAAATTGCATCCCTCAAAAGTTCAAAACTCATTTGGCAGTACACGCGTATGGTCATAGCAAGAAACCAACATCCATATCAATTTTTCTAGGACCTTACTAATTGTAATGTATTGGGTCTATGTTACCATGCTTTACTTTTCCACAATGAATCAATCACTACCATTTGAATAGCTTTTTAAAATTACTACCATTTAAATATTAGTATTACTACCATGCATCTCTCTCACGCGCGGGCATGCACACATCAAGTGGCTAGTTAATATACCTGATGTTATGTCCTTAACTCTTTAAATTTGATATTTCAAGTGTAAGTCTTTTATTACCTTAATTTAACAAAAACTTAGTTTGTAATTTTATATATTTAAAATAATGGAATTAATTTAATTAAATTTTTACAATAAAATGATCGACAATCTCGTTTGGAGCACTGTCTTTACGAGAAATTTTAGAGATTGGAAGGTGGAGGAAGTGGGGTGGCTCTTTCTTTATGTTTAGAATTTTCAGCCTGAGGTGGGAGAAGTTGATAGATTGATTTGGAAGCCGCCAGGAAGGCAATTCACGAAGAAATCCTTCTATAACGAGCTTCAAGGCACAAAGGAGGTGAACTTTTTGTGGTCAATGATTTGGAAGTTAGGGTCTCCCATGAGAGCAGCCTTTTTTGTGTGGGAGGCTTTATGGAAGGCTATTCTAACGATGGAAAACTTGCAAAAGCGAGGTTTTGTATTGGCAAACAGTGCATTACATGTAAAAAGATGCCGAATCAGTTGATCATATCCTCATTCATTGTCGAGCGGCTAGAGACAGTTGGGACCTGATTCTTTCAGTTCCCAACTATCTTGGGTAATGCCAAAGTCAGTTAAAGAGTTAATGTTTGTCTAGGTAGGAAGCAGAATTAGAAAGAATGCGAAGAAAACTTGGAGATTAGCCCCGACTTGTCTCATGTGGTGTCTACGGAAGGAAAGGATAGGTGTACTTTTGATGGGGAACTGTAAATGCTTCTTCTTTAGTTGATTTTTTGGGGTCTTTGAGACCTTTGTAACTAGTTACTTCTTGTTTATATGGGTTTGGCCCCCTTGGGCACCTTATATTATACTTGTAAAAATATATATATATATATATATATTTGGAGCAAAAAATGTTTTTCTATCTAGATAAAAATTCTCAATTTAATCTACAAAAAGAAAAAAAAAATTCGCGTTTGATGCTTTTTTCTGCTAAGTTTGTGGTCACACTAAATAATGCTTGTGAAAATTCCCATGGGTTCTGCACTTTATCTTTCTAAATGAAACCCCGGGTTTCATTCATCTGTGTCAATCTTTAAATGCTTATATCTAACAATCTACACGTTAGAGAAACATTTTTTGCTCCAAATATATTAATTTTTTTCCTTTGGTGTATGTAGAGGTTCCTCTGGTATTTTTGTAATAAAATTTATGGAGTCTTGGGATGGTTGCATGACATCTTCATTTTCAAAGGTCAGTTAATAGGGTTATGAATGGATTTACATATAACTCTATCATGGGATCATTGCTGATTTTATGTGGTTAGTGCAGGACACAATCAATTTGATACGGATGCAATTGGTTGTGCAATGGCTCACCCATGACAAGAATTTGATAAAGCCGACACTCTAGAAAGTGGCAGGGTTTGATTTCTCACTTGATGCTATTTCCTCACAATTCTCATTTGCTCCTCAATCCTCAAGTAGACTAACACTCTGAAGTCTGAACCTTTTTTTTTTTCCCTCATGTTTTTTTTTCCTTCTGAAGTCTGAACCTTATATAATTAGGACAGATCATATGGATAATGTTTTTGTGGGCAGTGCCATTGTTGACATGTATTCCAAGGGTAGAACCATAAAGTATGCAGAAATATTTTTTAACAGAATGACCTTGCCTAATGTCTTGAAGGGGAATAAATTTGCTTATGTTATACCTTGAAGTGATGTTACCTTTAAGAAAATTCCTTTGGATAGTGCCAGCTGAATCTGTGATAGTGATGTTCAATTTTATATCTCATAAATTGTTGTTGAAATCAGAAAATATGGGTTGAAGTTGGAGAGCCTGATATTGAAAGGGACAGAATGCTTTTTGAACTTGAAAAAGAATGTCTGGAGGCATATAGAAGAAAAGTGGATCAAGGTAGCCAGCCCCAATTTGTTGAGGCGAAGGCCTCGTTGAATTGAGTTTCATTTATTTTTCAATTCTTTTTCTCTTGCATTTTAGTAATTTTTTAAATATCTTTTGGAATTTTTTAATCACTGCCTTTTTTTGTGCTTGCAGCCATTCTCAAATCATAAAAGTTCCCGTCAGTTGGGAAGCATTGGTTAAACTAGTTAACTGGTTTTTAAATGCAGTAGCTACCAAAGCCCAAATCTGGTTGTTTATGGGATAATTTGAATTCCGAGGAAAAGCTACATGAACTGCAACCTTATGTAGAGCTTCATTAGCTTGGTGATTTCTGGCTCTTAGGAGAGTTGCGTGAAAACTGCTCAAGAGTGATTATATCTTGCTTGGAGTCTGACAGACACTTGTCTATTAAAATAATCCAAATGGCTGCTAATCTCTTTCAGTGGAAGTTGGCTGAAGTTGCAGCAAATTACATGGCCCCTGTATACCATCGCCTGCGCAACTATGGAGAACTCGAACCACTAGATGAAGAGCTCATTGACAACGTGCTGCCTTTGTTCGACTTTCTCAAGAAGGTGGTCTTTACATGTAAGGGAGTTTGAACTATGGTGGTGCTTTAGATACATTGTAATTAGTATATGCTGTGTGGAGGTAAAGGAGAGTTTAACTAGAGGTAGGTTAGAGATGGGCTCTTGTATTGTATACATGTAACAACCTTTTAATAGGGTTTGATTGTAAAGAATATTGACATTGAAAGAAGAGGCCATTGACGTTGGTATTGTGCTGCTGCATCTTTTAGTGGAAGTTTAATAACAGAGGCAGTCTTCATCCTTTTTGTTGTTAAAATCTTGCTTTTCCATCACAACTCTTCTTTGTCTCCTAGAAGGTGATTATTGTCTCCTAGTTGTTGATAAACATGATCACAAAGAAATTGTCAAAATTGATTTTTATCGATTTAAATGGAAAAGATGTCAGTCTTATAAGAGGGAAAAAAGAGAGAGAGTGGTGAAAGAAATAAAGAAAAAAAAAAGAATATAGAAAAAGTTCTAACAATCATACGTTGAGAATTTGATTTTTATCGATTTAAATGGAAAAGATGTGAGTCTTATAAATAGAGGAAAAAATGAGAGAGGAATACCTAGAGGCACAATGTGCTTACCAAAGGATATATAGTTATGAGCATGAGTGCACCAAGGAGCTGCTTGGACTAGCACCAAGGGTCTTCTTGGACTAGCACAACGGTGCTGCTTAGACTAGCACCAAAGGGCTGCTTGGACTAGCACCATGGGGAAGGAAATGAAGAATAAAAAAGAATATGAAAAAAGTTCTAACAATCATTATTTCTTGATTTTTATCAATTTCCAAGCAGTATTGATTTTTTTTTTTATTGGGAGTGGGTTTAGATGCAACATTATTTTAAAAATGTCATCAAACGCATAATACACAGCTACATGATTCTTTCAGAAGGTTTTCAAACATCATGGATGCCACAAACATCCTTGAAAATTAATAAATATCTGGTGCCACAAACATCCCACATCATGGCCGCAAGTATATGCTTGAACAAATTCAAAAGCAAATTTGCTTGAAAAACTCAAGAAATTTGCTTGCCTGAAAAAAAAATAACTTAAAAGCGTTTTTTGAAAAGATGCATGATGTGAGGAGGACTCATTCCCCAAATATGCCACAGCTATGTTCTCTTGACAGTTGATGTGAGGAGGAAGGCTGAAACTCTTGACAGGTCTAGTCTAATCACCTAAACTGGTTATTACATTTAGTTGCATTAGGAGCTTGGTCAATAAATACTGTTCCTGTTTGTTTCCTTTGATAGTTAATCACCACTTTTTTATAGGTTTCATTCATTGGTAGAGTTCGATGAGGGAAAGCCAAGCTGCAGGAAACGTTTAGATGGCCACAATCGACGCCGGAGGAACCTTTTTTCAACCTATGATTGTTAGAACCTTTTTCATATTCTTTTTTTTTCTTCACTTCCTTCACCATGGTGCTAGTCCAAGCAGTCCCATGGTGCTAGTCCAAGCAGTTCGATGGTGCTAGTCAAAGCAGCCCCTTGGTGTTAGTTCAAGCATCCCCTCAAACATTATTGTAAATATAATTATTGTTGGTTGAAAAGTAATTAAATTTTATATTATAAAAATAAATATAATATATATATATAAAATAATAATAATTATATTAATAATAAAAGAAATTCATTTAAAATTATTACCTTTTTACTGTATACCTCTAAAAGATTGGTCTCATATTCTCTACGGACTCATGCCTGTATAATAAATAATTGTGAAACAATTGAGTACGTTAAAACTGGAGCTGAACATAGCACAACATAATAATTGCCAATTCAATGGTGAAATGAGGATCAAATTTAATACTAACTACTAGTTTCTCTAAATTACTTATGCACTGTGTATGTGTCCGACTACCAATTTTTCTAAATTGCCTAAGTGCTATGTGTGTCTGTTTGAACATATTTTTTGTAGTTCAATAGTATTTTAAGATTCATAAGTTTATCTCATTCTAGCAAAAAGATTAAAGAGTAGAACCCCTCTAATTAATGGAATCTAATAATAACCATCCAATTTCAAGCGATGGCCATATTATTTGATATCAATTTTAAGTGTTCAGCCAGGCCCATTAAAAACGCTTATTTATGCATTTAATCATAAAATAAGTTGTCTAAATAAGATAGTGGTGGACAGAGTATTTATAATTAACTCGTGAGAGAAGAGTCTTACCTGAATTCAACAAATGGTTGAAGGACATTCCTGTCGTTAGGATGATCCCACTCCAGCGATTCCCACCATTCTACTCCTTCGGTATCAAGCTCGATACGCTGAAGAGCATGGGGAGGGAATGGTTGTCCATTAATAAGGGGTAGAGAGAATTGGAGCCTTTTCAGCTGTCGACATTGGACTATAGTTATTGTTTCAATAGAATCACAAGCCATCACCCCCTTACAAATGCTCTTTAATAATGGTAGATAAATCAGCTCAAATTTCTTCAACTTGGGAAGGCTGAAAGTGGTAGGATTATTGTTGTTGTTGTTACATGCTCCCATCCCTTCGTCATCTTCTGCTATTATCTCCTCCATTCCAAAACAACTTTCTGCACGAATATGTTCCAGGTTTTGAAGGTACTGCAGCAGCCCCGGCTGGAACAGGTTCTTGGTTTTGTAACAATGTTGAACCTCTAAAACTTTGAGATTGGAAAAGGTGTCAGCTGGTAGAGGCCCAATTACTCTTTCACCACCTTGTCTTCCCCACTTAATAAAGGCTCTTAAATTCTTCAAATAACGGAGTTTCAAAATTTCAAGGCCTTGAAATGGGATGGGACTCTTCTCCACTGTCTTCTTCTACTTCTATTTCGTTGGAGAAGGGAAACCGTTCGATGTACTCTATCTCATCACAACAAGAGATATCACATTCCCGAATGTCACGTAGCAGCAAAGCCGCAACTACTTTGCCTCCGTCTCCCTCGAGGCTAATATTACTCATTCTCACTAATCGGTCCTTTTTTGTATATTTAAACTCTCCACTCCACCAAACCCCAACTAGTCCTACTGCAATATCACACAAACTCAACTGCATAAAACATTGAGATTTGACAAATTGTTTAAAATCACATATGTCATACATCCGGCACTTAATTTCTTCCAGCAGCGTCAACTCTTTCAGTTCCCCACTTCGTACTTCTTGTTTTCGATATTGGTCGAGTCTGAAGACTTGCAGATGGGAGAGTCTGTGTAATATACCAGTTGGGAACGTAAAATTGTGTCTCATATATTCCATATACAGGCAATTGAGGTTGACCAACATTTCCATACCTTGAGGTACTTCTTCAATACTAGTCCGAGAGAGGTTCAACACCTGTAATGCCGTGAGATTTCCCAATGGAGGCACGTATTTAAGTTTAGCACAATCCTGAAGAAATAAACCAGTCAAACCGATCAACCTCTCCATACCTTGAGGTACTTCTTCAATATTAGTCCCAGAGAGGTTCAACACCTGTAATGCCATGAGATTTCCCAATGGAGGCACGTATTTAAGTTTAGCGCAATCTTTAAGAAATAAACCAGTGAGATTCTCCAAGTTTAATATAGAATTCGGCAATTCACAAATTCTAGTGTCAGATAAATCGAGAACACGTAGGGCGGGCATGTGAACAAAGAAAGAATGTGGAATCTCCATTAAATCATAGTTATCACTCCATAACAAGTTTGAAAGTTTAGGACACCTTGGTGACATGCCTTCCGGAAATTTTATTATACAACTCATTAAGGAAACCTTTTCTAGATCCTCCATCCATTCCAGCCCATCTTGTTTTTCATGCCCAGCTGCTACCATGAATCGGGGACCCACTTTTGTGATTTTCAATGCCATCTCTCTCATTAAATCATGCATCTTCACGCATGTTTCACCATCAAGATCCCCAGAACTTTCCAATAAGCAGGCATTTTCAAGTTTATTCAACAAAGTGTGACCCATGTCAAATTTTGCTTGCATACTCTTCTTTCGGTCTATTATTCCCTCAA
The DNA here is from genome assembly GCA_008638375.1 of Nyssa sinensis. Lineage (NCBI taxonomy): Eukaryota > Viridiplantae > Streptophyta > Magnoliopsida > Cornales > Nyssaceae > Nyssa > Nyssa sinensis. The sequence goes on along the minus strand of CM018039.1, from coordinate 12,727,915 downwards.
CAATAAAAAATGTTATCAATTCCTTTCTTTTTATTTTCTCGTCTTCAGGATACAGTGCGCAATACAAGAAACAATGCTGCAATTTAGCATCCTTCAAGCGATCATAGCTCAATTTCAATAGTGGGAATACCTCATCTTGCATGTCTCTTTGTCCTGTTGTAGGTTTTTCCAATTCTTCCAAAACATTCCTCCATTCATGAATGTCATCCACCTCTCTCATGCTTCCAGCCATCGTAATAATCCCCAGTGGCAAACCAGCACATCTTTTCGCGATGGACATTGCAACCTTTTCTATGTCTGGAGAAAGTGTCAAGCCATGCCCAAGTGTCTCCTTGAATAAGTCCCAAGTCTCTTTCCCAGGAAGAGATTCCACTTTGATTTTTTCCTGGCAAGCCATCCTACGACAAACATCGAAAGAGCGAGTTGTGAGAATCAACTTGCAACCATTCACTTTAAGACAAATTCCCACCTCCTCGAGACGAAAATGGTTCCACACATCATCCAAAATGAGTACACATTTATCTCTTTGAAGCAACGCCCGTGACAATTTGGCTGCCCTTTTCCTCTCATCATGCTCATTTGTCAAGTCTCCTTTCAATACTGTCTTGGCAATCATATCTTGCAATTTATGAATGCTGCAGCCATGTGATACAGTGACCCAATAAACATGATTAAAAATATTACTATATTCTTTTAAAACCAAATTATAGATCTGGGTTGCTAAGGTTGTTTTCCCTACACCCGCCATTCCATAAATGCCAATGCTTAAGACATCATCCTTCTTTAAGAATCCCAAAATATTTTGAAAATTATTTTGGAATGCTTCACCCATTAATTTGGTTGTCAAAAATGGCTCTCCTTTGCTCTCATGCACATCAAGTAAAAGCCCCCCTAAAAATTTCCCTTGCTCAACAAGTTCATCCATTTCTTTTATCATATTCTCAGCGCGTTTTCCAAACCATAAATGTGAAAGAGTACCACTTTGTTGCACGTCTTGTTCTAAGTTTTGAAGTTCATTTCTCTTCTTCTCTACATTCCCCAGCCAATTTGCGACCTCTCTCTTTCATTTCTTTTGTAATCGAAACTCTGCATCTTCTAACTCGATAATTATATCATCTGCACGACACTTTAACCTTTCACCTTTGGTTCTGAGAGTTTGCATCTTTTCACCAATAAAGCTTCCGATTTCACCAATAACGCTTCCGAACATTTTCTTAGTCACAAGTGAGCCTGATACCAAAAAGACAAAAAAATATATATAGTATTTAAGTACCAAGCAAAGGAACTTCAATCGGGCTCCAAAAAATGGTAGAAAGAATAAACACAACTTTTATAAAGAGGATTAGATAAGAGAATAGGAAAAGGGCCGAAATAACTTACAAAACATATAAAAGTTTTCAATTTTTAATTTTAATCTTCTCAAACAACACCTAAGGCTAATAAATTATAAAAATAATGTTATCAAAGTATAAAAATAATAATAATGCTACATTTCCCAACTTTATATCTCAAACTTTTTTTTCAAATGATATGACACTAATATAATACTATATTATTAATAAAACTTTAAATTATATAACTAATGTAACTGTGCCACATTATTTGGAATAGAGATATGGAATGCAAATTTGAGAAAGATAACATTGACAAAAAAAAAAAAAAAAGAATGATAAAAATAACAATGTTATCATAAGGAATTAATTAATAATATTTGTCATTTTAGGGTTTTATCTCATAAATTAATATAAACACCTTTATTATATACTCAAGCTTTTTATTTTCAATTCATCTACAGTGTAGTCAAATTAAATCCAACCCCTTTTGCCAAAAGAAAAAAAAAAAAAAACTAATTTTGTGATATCTAGACTTTATCAAAAAGGGAAAAAAAAATTGAGAACTAAAGACAAACAAATATATAATGAAAAAGTATGGTCTCAGTGCATGCGCCTCTAGTCACTGTGATATTTAGGAAAGTTAGATATATATAGCCTTATTCTCGCAAATGAAGAGATTATTTCTGTAACCCAATCTTGTGACCTTTAAGTTCTAATAGAGTAATAAAATTTCTTGGTAGGAGTGATTAGAGTACATTATTTAAATTAGGTATGAATTCAATGAGTTCATCATCTAGCAATGAACATGATGAAAATAAACAAAAGGTAAACATGGATGATAGAGGACTATATAAGACTATAGTTAGTGTGCATTAAATAGAAAAAGATAAATAAAAAATTGCTTTGGTCAGGGTTAATAAACTTGAATAGATAAAATACTCTTTTAAATCTAATGTAGAAGATTTTAAGAAACAAGTGAGTGTTTTAATGTCGGGAAAATCTACACTCGAAGACAAGTATAAATTAATTGAGAATAAGTTTCATGAAAGCATTAATGATATAAAATCATGGAGAAAAAGGTAAAAACTCTTCAAATTAATTTAAATAGGGCTAATGAAACTATTCGAAAGATAACTAAGGTTTCAATGGAGTTAGATGAGATGCTAAAGAATTCGAGGGCTACATGTTTGAAATTTGTTAAGAAGTCAAAATCTTTAGATTAGAACATTCTTGTTGGACCTAAATGAAATAAAAAATAAAAAAACTAGCAGTCACAAGAACGTTGAATCCTATATTCAAACTAAATTTTTTTATTCCTAGTTATCATCATTGTAGTGTTAAAGTACTGTTTTCAAAGATGGAATTCACAACAAAAACTCATTTGAATTTGTTATCACTGTGGTATTGAGTGACACTTATAAGAAGAATTCGGATAAAGAAAAAGTGATAGAAACAATGTGCATAATGACAAATTAAAATCTATGAATTACGATTGGAATTGGTATAAACAAGGTATCTAAAGGAATAGAAAAAATAGGAAATCAAACGATAATAGCAAAGAGGGTAGTGCTAAATTAGATGGTACTAGAATATAAGCTCAAGTTGTTATCTTAAATAAATCTAATAAATATGATAAACCTAAAAACATTAGAAACAAAAATATTAAATCTAATTCTCAGTCTGATAGTATGTTTGTTGGAAGACTGTTTGAAAAGGAAAAAAATGTAAACATTCCTCTACTCATGTAGATTTTCGCAAGGAGCTCAATTTATTTTATGAATAAAAAAAATAAATTAGCAGCCCAAGAGTGTTTTTACAAAATAATGATCAACTCTTGAAGGCTACATACCATATTTTATTTTAGTATCTTTATTTTCATAAAAAAAATACAGAAAGATTTTTATCTTTTTAGACATTTATTATAATTATTGTATTGTTGATTAGGTAAAATGATAGAGAAAAATGCTTATAATTCGTGGTGCTATTAAAAATGTTGAGAATAGTGGAGACTAATGATTTAAGAATTTAAACCACTAATGTAATAAGATTTTGTAAAGCTTAGGCAAATAAATTAAAATAGTGGTTCCTAGTGTATATGACAATATGGAACACCACTAAGAGAGCAGTTTCTGGTAGTAGGCTACAGTTCACTTGATTTGCAATTCCTATTTGTAAGACTATTCGCTACGAACATGAATGGTTTGAACTAAATTTATTTGATGAGTGCAAAATATTTTATATGTTGCCTATATGACCATATTTACATGATAGGACCTTATATTTACTTGAAGAGTCTAGTGAAGGAAAAAAAAATTTTGATAGATCCATGGAAATTATTGTCCCTGGAAAATAAATAAATAAGGTCTAGCGCAAAAACTAGATCCACATTTGAGTAAATTAAGGATCATAGAGACCAGATCGACAATTTTCAAATGGATTGAGTCTAAGCTCCCAAGGAAATCACCTAGAGAAATAACCCAACCTCTAAGATACGATATCCCAAGAAGGAAGACTCAATAGGTAAAAACAATAAATATTGCATGACTCATATTCCAACACTCATTAAAAAGATTTATATAAATGCGTGATTTATGATATTTTCAATTATATTTATTTTATTAAAATTGGAGAATTATTGTATGCTTTAATTAAAATAAAATATAAAATTTGAACCTGAAGGGTTATTTGTCTAATAGTCACAACTATTAGTTGAAACAGCTAGTTTCAAGCCAATTATAAGAATCCTAGCCATCCTTCTTGGAGAGTACTTACATTTATCGTTCTTATCTATTCTCTAATACTTTTTAATCTATATATATATATATATATATATATATATATATATAGCTTCAAATTTATCTATTCTCTAATACTTACATTTATCGATCTTATCTATTCTCTAATACTTTTTAATCTCTAATACCTTTTAATCCTAGTCATCCTTCTTGGAGCCACGTCGTACTTTCTGTACATTTGCTTCAAGGAAAGTTGCTTGTGAGTGTCGAGTTATATCGTTGAGCCGATAAAGTAAAGGGTGGAACCAAAGAGAAGGTTGGGCTATAGCCCCATCAAAATTTGAAGGAAAATTTTTTATATATATAAAATTTTGGCCATTTTAAAATTAGTTTATCCTTAAATTCTTGACACATTTTAATTTTTACTCATCTTTTTTCTCATTTCTCACTCCAAAGTTTTGGCTCAGCCCATTAAGCATCTTAACTCAAAGTATATCTTGGGTTACGTTTTTTTTTCATGACCATTTATTTGATGGGTTTTGATATTTTCTTAGAAACTATCTCCTTTAATATTTGTTTGGATGCTAAGAAATTTTCTTTGCCATTTATTTATGTTTTTTTATGTTTCTTACAAAAAAATTTTCCTCTAAGCTTTGTTTGGTTGCTTAAAAAATCTTCATTGCCATTTATTTGATGGGTTTAGATATTTTATTGCTAAAATTTTCTCATTTAAGTTGTGATTGGTAGCTAAGAAAATTTAAAAATTAGAAAAAGAAATACAAAGTTGTTATTTCTTTTCCTATCATCTTCCTCTTTAGAAATAATTTTTTTTACATCTAAAATTTCTCCAATTTGAAAAAATAAAAAATTTCCCCTCTCATCTTCCTTTTTGAGAAAAAAATCTCCCCCAATCATCATCCTTTCTGAGAAAAAAAAAATTCATGTAAAATTTTTTGTAATTTGAAAAAATATTCTACCACAATTTTTTTTCCCGCCTCCGCCCTAAGATATAGTCCAAAAATTCCTACACCTTAGGACAGCTCCAAAAGCATGCCTCTTGTGTTACTCAGAAGCTAGAATAATTTACTATTTATATATATATATATATATTTTTTTTTTTCTATATGGTTGTTCATCTAAAAAATCTAACTAAAAAAGTGATATCAACAAACAATCTTTGAATAATAATATATATCTGTAACACTCCTGCAATCATAGTAGTCTATTAAAGTGATTATATGTTGGAAAAATGAATTATTAAGTAAGAATTTTTTGTTCAAAATACTCTACTTCTGTTTTACAAATTTTAATCTGTGGAAAAATTTGTACTGTAGTTTTTAAATGGCAACTGAAACACCAAATCCTACTGTTGTTGTTGTGGCGCTTGCACCTGTTATAGCGCCGGTTCCTGTGAACCATAATGAGAAACTAGAGAAATTCAATGGGAATGATTTTAAAATAAGGCAACAAAAAATGTTATTTTATCTCACTACTCTAAATTTGACTCGATTCCTTCGTGAAGATGCTCCTACTTTGAATAAGAACGAAACTGATAGGCAAGTGGTTGCCGCAGTTGATGCTTGGAAGCATGCTGACTTCCTCTATCGAAACTATGTCCTTAATGGCTTGGACAATATATTATATAATGTGTACAATCCAATCAAGACTGCAAGGGAACTATAGGACTCTCTTGACAGAAATTACAAAACGGAAGATGCCAGCATGAAGAAGTTCGTGATGGGCAGATTCCTAGACTACAAAATGATTGACTCTAAGAAGGTGATTAATCAAGTTCAAGATCTTCAGTTTATCTTGTATGACATTCATATAGAAGGCATGTCCCTAAGTGAATCCTTCCAAGTGGCTGCGATCATTAAAAAGTTGCCGCTTCTTGGAAAGAATTCAAGTGTTACCTAAAGCACAAACGAAGGAACATGGAGCTTGAAGACATGATCATGAGATTAAGGATTGAAGAAGACAACCATACTTATGAAAGAAAAGCAAGGAAAGCCATTATAGAATCTAAGGCAAACGTGGTGAAACAAGGTCAAACCTCTCACCAAAAAAAAAAAAAAAAAAAATTCTGACATTGGTGCTAACAAGGGCCCAAAGGCAATGACAATAAAAAGTTCAAGGGCAAATGTTACATATGTGACAAATCAGACCATCGTACAAAGGAATGTCGCAGCAAGAAACAAGGCCAAGGGAATCCTAACAAGAAGAAAGCTCAGGCTAACATAATTGAAGTGGACAATCTTTCAGATAATGTGTCTGAAATGAATCTTTCGGCTGTGGTTTTTGATGTCAACTTCATTGGCAGCAATACCAAAGAATGGTGGGTGGACATTGGGGCTACTCGCCATGTTTGCTATGATAAGAAAATTTTCTCATCATATCATGCTATAGATAATGGAGAACAATTTTTTATGAGAAACTTCTCAACTTCCAAGGTTGAAGGTCAAGGACAAGTGATATTAAAGATGACATCTGAAAAAGAGCTTATCCTCAACAATGTGTTGCATGTGCCTGATATCAGAAAGAACTTGGTGTCTAGATCATTGTTGAGCAAAAAAGGATTCAAATTGGTGTTCATGTCTGATTAAATTGTCCTTATCAAAAATGGGATGTATTTAAGTAAGGGAAATATGAGCGATGGGCTCTTTAAGATGAATGTAATGACTATTGTACCTTCTATTAATAATAATAAAAACACAACTTCTGCTTATATACTTGAATCCTCAAATGTGTGGCATAATAGACGACGACATGTTAATTATAATACATTACGTAGATTAGTTAATATGGAATGTTTGCCTAAAATAGAATTTGATTCAAATCATAAATATGAGACTTGTGTAGAAGCAAAGCTTATAAGAACTTCTTTTCAATCAATTGAAAGAAGTAGTGAACCACTATAATTAATATATTCAGATATTTGTGATCTGAAATTTATTTAAACTAGAGGTGGTAAGAAATATTTTCTTACCTTTATAGATGATTGCATAAGATATTGTTATGTTTACTTGTTGAGAAGTAAAGATGAGACATTAGAAATGTTTAAGCATTACAAGGATGAGGTTGACAATTAACTTGATAAGAAAATCAAGATATTGAAAAGTGATAGAAGTGGTGAATATAAAGCACATTTTGGTGAATTCTGTTCACAACATGGTATTATACACCAAACAACTGCACCTTATTCACCTTGTGGGCGCCAACACCAAAAAAAATGAAAAACGTGCGTCATCCTTTTTATGGATTTAGAAGGATCCCAGTTGTCTTTTTTTTCTAAAGGTGGGAAGGAACGTCTCTTATGGGAGATTAAGATTGAGGAGTCGCCAACTTGTTTTCGGGCAAGAAACAAGCAAACCGTTATAGTAGAAAATAATTAAAAAAAATTGAAAAGAAATGAAAATTGAAATTTACATTGCCTTGTCTCCTAATAACATTCTAAAGATCCCTTGACATAGATCAAATAAAACAAGACACTGAAATAAAGCAAAAACCAAAGAAAACATAGATCCGGGGGCTATGGTATGAAGTGGGAAGGTGTTAGGCACCCATCCCGCCCTATCCGAATGGATCGGCCTCGAATATTCACTTTCAAGGCTATTTTGTCAAGAGAAAAACTAAAAAAAAGTGATGTGAGTCTTATTTAGCCCTGGTAGTCAGGCAACACTTCGGCTAAGAAAGTCTGGATTGAAGACTTTAACCGGGCAAATCTCCAGCTTATTCTTCGATTTGGAAAGCGTTACTTCGGTTTGCTTCGTAAAAGAAGGTTGTCACTTTAGTAGGGCTTCGGCCTCGAAAGAAGGAGAGTTCTTATAGAGAGAACTCTAGAATTAAACTAATAGCGTGAGGCTATGAAAATTGTGTATTTTCGTCATCTCAAACTGATGGTTAGAGAGCTCTATTTATAGAAAAATGTGAAGATTAGATTTAAGGATCTAAAATGAAACCCTAAAACGGAGGGTTAGGACCATGTCTTGAGTGATAATTATCTAATTAAATAAATAAAAATTAAATAAGAATGATTATCCTAACTAAATGAATTAATAAATAATTATGACAATGTACAAACCAATAGAATTGGTATCTACATGCAAGAGCCAATGAGATAAAAGAAAAATAGAATTTAATTAAAAATAAACTCTAAAATAAAAACGTTTAGGTTCGATATATCTCCATTCAAGGAAATATCAATCAACTATATTTATGAAAACTCTAAAAATGGAAAGTGTTAATTAAGCCTAAACATACTACTATCACTCAATATTACCAAATTGCTCTCAATTGGGTGGAGAATCTCTAGATTGTCACGAGACATGTAAAAAGACCAAATTACTCCTAATTCATCACCAAAGAGATAAAATTACCAAAATACCCTTATGTGGATAAAATGATATAGAAATTATGAAAATGCCCCTCAAGTGACTAGGAAGTCCTATTGAGGGTAGGATTGTGCCAAAATTACCAAAATGCCTTTAATGGGCAAAAAGGTGCCAAAATTACCGAAACGCCTCCCAATGGGTAGGAGAGTCCTAACGAGAGTGGGACTTTATCGGGAAGAGTCCTACTTGGACTGAGACTTTATCAAGAGTGTCCTAACGGGAGTGGGACTTTATCGGGAAGAGTCTTACTTGGACTAGGATTCTGTTAAGGGAGTCATAATGGGAATAGAACTCTGTCAAGAGGAGTCCTAATGGAACTAGGACACTGATAGGAGAGTCCTAGTAGGAATAAGACTCTGTCAGGAGGATTCCTAATGAAAATAGGACTCTATCGGGAAGAGACCTACTTCTAAATATCTAATTACTACTACTTCATCAAGGGTCACAAAATGAGGTGTCTACAAAAAGCCCCTCATTGATGGAACTATTAAGCAAGTGAACATCAACACAAGAAAAAAGAAACGAGCATTTTGACCTTGATTTGTGATTTTTTTTTGACGTGGTCGGACTCATTCCTCTATGAGATTCCTACATATCACCCTCAGGCAAATTAGACTGTTCGTAGTTCGTGACTAGCAGAAATGAGTATTGTCCTTACCTGATTTCTCTCAAGAGACTCATCTCGATAGGATTATTGTGAGGCTATGCCCTCGAAAATGACCCATCGGAGTCTTACTTGATAAGAAATGCGATCCTAAGAAGTCTTTCATGAGCTTGCGTTCTCATGAGATGATCTTACGCCATCGGACGTTTTATCAAAAAAGGAAATTTTATCTTAGTAGGTTGATAAGAGAGAATGCAATAGACGGCTTACCTGAGAGCAATGTTATCCTAACAGAATGATAAAATGTTATACGATAAACGGCTTTACCCAAAAGGAATGTTATCCAAACAAGATGGTTATGCGATAGACTGTTTACTTGAAAGAAATGTTATCCTAACAGGATGATAAAATGAGTCCTCAGATAACTTAACTAAAAGAAATGCTATCCTAACAAGATAATGAATTTGCGTCCTCAGACGATTTTCTTAAAAGAAATACTATCGTAATAGGCTAATAAAATACATCCTCAAACGACTTTCCTGAAAAGAATGTTATCCTAACAAAATAATGAATTTGTATCCTCATATGACTTTCCTAAAAGGAATGCTATCCTAATAGGCTAATAAAATGCGTCCTCAGATGACTTTCTTAAAAAAGGAATGCTATTCTAACAGGATAATAAATTTGCGTCCTCAAATGACTTTCCTAAAAGGAATGCTATCCTAATAGGCTGATAAAATGCGTCATCAGATGACTTTTTTGAAAGAAATGCTATCTTAACAAAATAATGAATTTGCGTCCTCAGACGACTTTCCTAAAAGGAATGCTATCCTAATAGGCTGATAAAATGCATCATCAAACCACTTTCCTAAAAGTAATGCTATCCTAACAGGATAATAATGCGATAGACGGCTTACTTGAAATGAATGCTATCATAACTAGATAGTGATACGATGAACGACTTACCTAAAATGAATGCTATCATAACATGATGCTTCTTAAAGGAATGCTATCCTAATAGAATTTTCATAAGATTGCATCCTTAACGGACGGATTGCCAAGATGGATTGCATCCTTAGACGTTTTATCGAGATGGATTACGTCCTCAAACGTTTGCTGAGATGGACTACATCCTCAAACATTTTTTGTGGAGGATAAAGACTCCGTGGCGAATGCCAGGACATATTTTTACTAGGGAGATGAATTTTTCTTGAGAAAAGGATGATGATTCGCACTTCATTGGGGAATGGACCGAGTTGACTTAGTAATTTTGATTTGTTTGAGCAGTCAGGTCTTGCTCGAAAACGTGGCCTGGGTCTTGAGGGACCACTAAAGAAAATGCTATGCACATGATCTTTTGAAAGAAATTGTGAGTTACTTGATGGCGGTTTTAGATTAGTGAACCTATGACACTAAATAACAAATTAGTCAACATTGACCGATTTTGGCAAATTACCAATTTGCCCTGTGATGTTTGGCGTTGAATCACAGTGGATTTCTTAGACATATTTTGGAAAAAAGACTTGATTTTGAAGAAGAATGGGCTGAAATGGGTGAAAATGGGCCAAGATTCGCGAAAATGGGTCAAAGCCCGAAAGTTGGTCTGTCCAGCCTTTGTGTGCGATCGGCACACAAAGAGGGGGGTTTCCACCCTCTGTGTGCCGATTGGCTACCCATGAGTACCAATTGGCACTCGGGGTGCCCAGGCAGCTTGCTTTAAAAGTGTTGCGACTTTTGATTTTTCTTATTGCGTTCTTGAGCACTCTCCTACCCCTCTTGTGATCATTTTTTGTAGAGTTGTGAAGGAGGTTAGATTGAAGTATTTGGATCTTGTTTTGACCTTTCGGATGATCAAACAGCTTGATTTTTAACAACAAATCTAAAATTTCAGTACAACAAATGTCAAGTGAAAGCCTTGGTGACTCAGACCCAATGTTCGACATTGATCATGATTTGGGGATGTCCGGATCTATGCATGGCACAATCTTCAGATATAAACCAGCCCCGAGCTTTTGGAGCAACACGAGCTTACTCCAAGGGGCGGCGCACCATTTGTTGTAACGGTACCAGAATGGCCAAGTATGGATTTTCCTAAGTTTTCTTCCAATTGTTTTAAGATTTTTGAGCTGATTCTTGATGCATTTGGTTTGATTTTCATGCTTTGAAAGCGTTTTTCATAAAAATCTGATTGCATGCATGCATGGGCATTTCACCCATGTGCCTTTTGGAAGGTGCACACTACGCGTCTATGAAAATGCCTGAATGGGCAGTTTTTGCTTTGCCTTGGTTTTTTGCATTCAGTTGATGCTTGTTTAGCATGCTTACGGAATTTGAAAGGATTTTCTAACATATTGACTTTGATTTCTTGCAATCGGACTTAGAAATTCGAGCTCGGGGCAACGGACATCACGGAGTGATGGGCTGATTTGCCCCTCCGATGCCAATGGCAAGTGAGGGCGGCCAGTTTTGGGCCATTTTTAGATCGGATAGTCCATGTTGACCATGACCGAAAGATCGGGCAGAGAGATAGTGGGATACCACCAATACTTTCCACCTTCAGTTTGGGAAGGTAACATTGACCCTTCTTGACTTCTAAATGATCACAAGCCTTCGAGTCGACGGTGACCGAATCCCATGGGATAGTGAAATGCACAGTTGGGGTGACGAGATTTCTCGACTTTTAGGGTGGCGGCCCACATTAGCCTTCGGTGGTACGGTGCAATGCGAGTTAGGCATATCTTGGAGAACTTTCATTTATGGGAGTGCCGTAACGCTCTTGAGAAGGATCAATTGACTAGAGCTTTCATGCTCTTTGTCTTTGGCCAGACCCTTTTGGCCAATGCCGGTGACACTATCCACTGTTGGTGCCTCTCTACTTTGGAGGATATAGAGAGCTTTGGGCACTTCAACTAAGGAGGTACTGCAATGGCTATTTTGTATCTCTGGATGTCCATACTATCCCGGGCGGTCACCAAAGGACTAGGTGGTTTTAACATTGTTTAAGAGGTAAGAATTTTTGAATCCCATTACTTTCCTTTTTGAGAAAATGTCATTTTGACTCACTTTCCTATTTTGAACAGATTTGGGCCTATAAGGTCCTCCAGCTGTTACCTTACCCATTGGTGGAGGCAAAAGAGAACATATTTCCCCATATGTGGCAGTGGCAGTGGTGGAAGGCAAATAGGGGGACTCATCGAGGGGTGAACGTAGTGCAAAGATCCCGGGAGGCCTTGGACATGCTTCAGGGGGACACGGTTAGTTCCCCTATTTGGAAATTTCCCTTGGTTGATACGTGATGTGAGAAACTCATTATTTCATTTATGACAGATTCGATGGAACCCTATTTGGAAATTTCCCTAGCTTGTTGGTGCTTTATTTTGGAAGGCCCTTTTGAAAGGGTATATTACTTGGGCGAGAGAGTGATTCGCCAAGTAAACACAGTCGTGCTACTTTTCTGCCTATATCGCCTCCGACCAAAATGAGAGACTTGGAGTTATTTGACTCTGACCTGACTTCTTGGAGCTTTATAAGGGGATGGCCATGCAACGGTTCTTTAACCAGTTCAGCCTTATGACGATCTATTTGAAGAAACTGATACCTCCCTTGACTAGGGGTCCGCCTCCTCCACCTAGGGTTGGGAGGCCAAGTGTGAGTGACAGGTCGTCTCAAGAGGCCACCACCACAATGGCTGACGCAAGGCTGCCAGCAGCTTTCCTGAATTTTAATGTACCGGTAATGATCGATGATGAGAAATTCAGGCTAAAAGAGTTTTCTCGACTAACTGGGTCTATCGAATGACTGCCAATTCCCAACCACTTGACTGGGGTAAAAGTTTTCTTTTACCTAAAATTCACCATGGTCCTTCCCCCCTTCCCCCAATTTTTTTTTTGAATTGAGATAAGATTTTGTTGGGAATTCAAGTGGCCCAGACCATTTACGAAGAGGCTTGTGTCTATATTATGACCTTAAAGTATAAGGTTGCCCAAGTCACCGTGGAGTCATGGCAGAAAGCCACTTGCCAGACAAACTCTGACATTGTAAGGACATGATTCCCTCCTCTTTTATTTTTTTTTTATTGTCCATATATTGACTACATTTTGACATTGCATTGATTTTGAGTTAAAACTTGTAACTTTTCAGGCTGTTTGGGTTTCTCATCTTGAAGACATGAACCGAGGACAGGATTGTTCGGGGGAGGGATTCCTAGTCGGAGGCAAGGAGGGGAGCCCAAGAAGAAAAGTGAGAGTCAACCAAGTAGCTCTCGCACTCTGTAATACTCCGACGCAAATTGTAACCGTGCAAATCATGTAAACTCGAGCCGCAGGACTTTATGTTATGACATTAAATGAAATGGACGGTTTTTGAATGTACGGATAATGCCCGGGCAATACCCGAGCAAGCCATGAAAGAATATCGAAATAAAAATAAAAATAATGAAATATGGATATATATATATATGTATATATGTAGATGTATATATATATGTAGCTGGCAATACATATGTATATATAGGATGTATGTATATATATATATATATATATATATATATGGACGGTAGGTTATATATATATTAAATACATATAAAGGGGGGGTTACAATTAAGGGAAGAAAAATAACGAAAGGGAGAGGGAGAGACAAAAACAAGAAGAAGAAAACTGAGGGGCGCAGGGAGCTTATAACCCATGCGTTGGGTTAAAAAATAAAAAACACAAAAAAGAAAAGAGAAACCGAATGAAGCACAAACTGAGAAGGATCTCGAGGTGTAGAAGAGAAACAGGAGGAGAGGAGAAGAGGAAGAAGGAGAAGAGAGGGAAAGAGATGAGCTGTCACAATAAAGGTAATGCCAAAATTTTGTTTACGAATAATTTCTGAATTTTTTTTTAAAGTTGCATGAAGCTTAGTTCTAGATGTAGAATCTTACTATAGGAAGAAAAATATGAAATTAGGAAGAAACCGTAGGTTGAACGGTCAAGAAATGGGGTAGAAACAACCCATGATCGAAAAATGTAAAATCTAGAATTTCATGGTATTCATAGGAATGTTTACAAATGTGTTTAGGGAAGGTTAGGATTAGAACAGGTTCAAAACGGCAAAGGAAAAAGAAAAAAAAATCTAGAAATCAGTTTTTCGGACACCGGCACCGGAGAAGGTGACCGGAGGGGCTGCCAGAAAACCGAATAGAGGGGGTGACTGTTCAGGTCAACAGGTCGGGTGATCGAGTCACGGGTCGGGTCAAAACCCAACCCACCACACGGTCCAAGGGGTGACTGGTTTAAGTTACAAGCGCTGGAGGGGGGGGTGTTTGGCAACTAAGCTAAGAAATTGGATTGAAACTCCAATTGGGAATGGGATATGCCATCAATGTTTCACCCCTTAGTCCATCGTTTGGCTTATGGACTTAAAGAAAAAAAATGCGCAGGGGCTGCTGTCACCGTGACTTGAACCTAAGACCTAAGGGTTTGGCCATGAGCACGAACCACTGTGCCACTGAGGCACATGTGATCTTATTTCCCCTAAATAATATATAATATCATTTTATTTAATTAATTTGATTAAATTAAATTAGTATTTAGTTAATTATTAAACAAATTCTCGATATCCAAATTTATCAAGTGAATAATGTAAATTTACTATTTTAGAACTTCTGGATCCAATGGTGAGGTCTGATATATAAGCCGTAGGAAGGCTAAATGACCAAATGCCCCTGAGTCAAATATGAGTCAAACAAACTTCGATTAAACTAAGTAAATAGTGAATTATTATTATATCGAACATTCTGGACTCAACGGTGAAGTCCGATTTGTGAAAATAGGTCCCAAAAAATAGAGACATATAAATTGATCATTTTGCCCTTCTGGGTATAGAAGTCCAAATTAGAAATCATAAAAACCTAAACTGACTTTATTCGACATTCCGAACTCAATGGTAGAACCTTAGTTAGTAAAAGAGATACTTAGAGTAACGAGGTATACAATTTGCTAAATAACATTAGAACTGAGACATGTTTATTGATGTATAGCCAAGTCAAAAGTAAAAGATAAATTACGGAGTACTAAAGTAGATCGCACGGATTTAAGGTAAGTAAATCTTGGATCTCTTACATGTGATTTTCCAAACCATGCTATTCTTTTATTGCCAATATTATACTCTTATATGTACCACATGTTATTGATCCCACAAATTGATGATTGTCTTATATTATGAATTTTATTGAGGAGTTAATTGTTATACCTTGATCATGATTCTTATATCTTTTATATGTAAGTAAATCTAGGATTTCTTACATGTGTATTCTCAGTCATGTTGTTCATTTTACTACCAAGATTGTACTCTTATACGTACACCATGTTATTGATTCTATGATAGATGATTGTTCCCATCTTAACGAATCTTATTGAGGAGATGATTATTGTACCTTGATCATGATTGATTTTACCTTCTATATGTCATTGAAACTTGATCTCTTACACGTAGTTCTCTCAAGCCATAATTATTCCTTTCATTGTCAAGATTGTACTCTCATACGTATTCAATGTCATTGACTCCAATAATATTATGTTTATCCTATCTTACGAAAAGTTATTGAGAATTAACTGTTATATATTGATCGTAGTTGCAAATACACTTATACTATTGATTCCTAGCCCAGTCACGAGGTTATGATATTCCTTATTACTGCTAAATTGTACTTCTATGTGTACCCAACGTTTATTGGCTTCATGATTCGATACACATTCTATCTTATGAGATATGTGCCTGATGTTTCTTTGTGCCACAATGTGATATTTATTCTATCTTGTGGAATTTATTGAGGATCAAACTACTATGCTTATCATGAGTATTGGTACACTTCATACCATGCCTTAAAAGGTCGATTGTTATGTTCATGTTATTGATATTCCACTCATATGCTCTCTATAGAGTTATGATGATCATGATGTATTATAAGTACTCGGAGTTGTGCTCAGTCACAACGTCCATCCCGATTGTTATGTTCATGTTATTGATATTCCACTCATATGCTCTCTATAGAGTTATAATGATCATGATGTATTATGAGTACTCGGAGTTGTGCTCAGTCACAACATCCATCCGATGCTTTATCGGTTCTATAGGTTACAGTCCATAGAAATATCCAATGATTTAGGTGTGGGAGTGAATCTTGGATATGGTTTAAAGGAAGCGGTTCATGAAATGATTCAGGTGTGAGGGGGAATCAAGGAAAGGATTTAGGTGAAGGAGTGAATCCATGTAAAGGGTTCGGTGTAGTAATGAACCAAGGGAAGGAAGGATACTTTTACTGAGTAAGGATACAGTTACTAAGAAAGGTTACTTTTGAGGTCATGTCAGGAAAAGATTATGCATTACAATGTTTATTGATATCGTATCTTTTATTGACTTATTGAATGATCATATTTTCCTTATAAATGATCATATGTTTATTGGCTATGTTGGCATTCAGTTTTATTGGTTATTGAGGTGTTCGCTTTTATTGGCTATAGTAGCATTCTATTGCAAGATTGGCTATCATGTTCTTATCTCAGATTATGTTCTTTCTATGTTGACCCTGACCCATGGCAGAGTGATGGGAATTTACTTACTGAGCTTCCTTTTAGCTCACCCCAACTTACTATATTTTCAGGTAAGAATGCTGCAGGATCACAGTAGGAGTCCAAGAGCATAGGGGGACAGTTTGAGGAATATGTTAGAAGTGATGTAGTCTCTCCCATGTACTCACCACCTAAGAGTGGCATTATGTTTAACTTTTATGTCGGTTTACATTTTCAGTTGTTAAACAATATTTTGTATTAAGACTTTCGCTAAATTACTGTTAAGTTTACATTTTATATTGTTGACATGGGTTCAAAGAATTAAAAAAGTAAGGACGGCCATTGGGCCAGCCCCGCGACACGAGATCTGCATAGGGTGGGTTTCAGGTCGTGAAACACTCAGCTAGCTCGGCCTAGCAGAGCGTCGAGACAAGTAGTGAAGAGCGAGAGTGCACACACCGAGGAAGAGGTGGCTCCTCCCCATTAGTCTCGATGACATGAGGGAGGACGGTGAGGGCACCGTTAGATGAAAACTTTTTCTTTTTGGATGAACACTTTATTTAATAAAAATTTTTTCCATTTTTTATTTTTCTTGTTTTTGATTATTTTTGTTTTGTTTTGAACAAATGAATGATCAATGCATGCATATTTATTTATGAATGTGTGAAATACCATAAAAAATGAAACAGAAATCGGTATCCGACATCTTTCGGATTGACAAAACATGAATAAAACAACAAAAATAGGCAAAATCGGGCAAAGTGGCCTGAATCCCCCCTGTGTGCCGATCGGCACACACAGAGGGGGGTTTCTTAGGCTTGTGGAGATTTGATCCAATGGTCTAAAATGAAACCCTAAAACGGAGGGTTAGGATTATGTCTAAAGTGATAATTATCTAATTAAATAAATAAAAAATAAAATAAGAATTATTATCCTAACTAAATGAATTAATAAATAATTATAACAATGCACGAACCAATAGAATTGGTGTTTACATGCAAGAACCAATGAGATAAAAGAGAAATAGAATTTAATTGAAAAATAAACTCTAAAATGAAAACATCTAGGTTCAATGTATCTCCATTTAAGGAAATATCAAACAACTAAATTTATGGAAACTCTAAAAGTGAAAAGTCTGAATTAAGCCTAAATAGACTACTATCACTCAAGATTACCAAATTACCTCCAATTTATTAGAGAATTTTTAGATTGTCACAAGACATGTGAAAAGACCAAATTACCCTTAATTCGTCACCAACTAGCTAAAATTACCAAAATACCCTCATGTGGGTAAAATGATATGAAAAATATGAAAATTCTCCTTAAGTGACTAAGAAGTCCTACTAAGGGTAGGATTGTGCCAAAATTACTAAAATGCCCTTAGTGTGGAAAAAGGTGTCAAAATTATCGAAATGCCCCCCGATGGGCAGAAGAGTCCTAACGGGAGTGGGACTCTATCAGAAAGAGTCATACCTGGACTGGGACTTTGTCAAGAGAGTCCTAACGGGAGTGGGGCTTTATCGAAAAGAGTCTTACTTGAACTAGAATTTTGTCAGGAGAATCCTAACGGGAATAGGACTTTGTTAGGAGGAATCCTAATGGAATTGGGACTCTGGTAAGAGAGTCCTAGCAGAAATAGGACTCTGTCAGGAGCAGTCCTAATGGAAATAGGACACTATCGGGAAGAGTCTTACTCCAAGTAGGTTTCTTGGCATAATTACTGAATTGCTACTACTTAATCAAGGGTCAAAAATGAGGTGTCTACACACCTCAACAAAATGGGATTGTTGAACAAAAAAAATAGAACTTTAAAAGAAATGATGAATACATTGTTATTAAGTTTTGGACTATCTCAGAATTTGTGGGGGGAAGCAATTTTTTCTGCAAATTATATTTTCAATCAAATACCTCAAAAGAAAACCAATAAGTCCCTATACGAGTTATGAAAAGGTCGAAGACCTTACAAATACTTAAAATTGTAGGGAGTTTAGCTAAAGTGGCGGTTTCATTACTGATATACCACAAATAGACGCACCAATCACCTTGAGACACGTGTGCTCACAGAACCGATAAACTCGGTCATACAGAGCAGGCGTAGCCTCCAGGGCATTCTCATACACATATCCTACAGAACCGAGAAACTCGGTCACACAGAGCAGGCGCAGCCTCCAGGGCATTCTCATACGCATATCCTCTAGACCTTATGCTCTGGGCAATATTCACTTGGTATTCCGTATGGTTCCGACCTTGTTGTTTCCTTAACAACTGCCAAGCAGGGAATAAGGAAACAATCTTCAACAAGGAAACTGCTATCTATGATTATCTCTATCTACGGTGCAATATTCCACAAGGTAACTGCAATCTCCGATGATCAAATCCCTATATTCACGGCTCCGAATGCTAATCAACTTAGGAAGGCCACAGTCTATAAATTAAACCCTACAAGTACGCTTATTTTTCATGCTCATTCTTTGGCTTTCAATACAGTCTTTCAATTCAGTTTACGTACTTAAGCATCGGAGCGGCTACTGCCGGAGCCAATCCGGTGGTCCTCTGATCCCCCTTTTGAGTGTTCTATAGGTCTTGGAGCCCAGATTTATTGTGAGCCGAAAAGTGCAGCATCAGTTTGGCGCCGTCTGTGGGAACGACTAATCTCCAAGTGCTCTATTCACAAACTAATCTTTTTCCTCACCGAAAAACCATGGCCCCAAATCTCCGATCGAGACAGAATGCTCAAAACCCACAAAGCTCTCAAAGTCGGCCGCCTGTTCCACGAGCAAGAGGGCCGACGGTTGATCCTATGCGACAAGAGATTGAATCAATCAAGCGACACAACGAACTAGTACAAGAACAGCTACTTGCTATATCTAAAACTCTGGCAATGCTCACACAGAATCAAGGGACGAGTCCTCCTAACCCGCTGGTCAATGTTGCTGAAAGAACGCAACCCCATATAACCACTGAGAATGAAGAGCCCCATGAACAGGCTCCAAATAACTAGCCTGGGCACCCCCAGGGTGTTGCTCACGTTGGTAGAAATCCACAGCCGTCAGCAGCCCCAGGCTGGGGAACATCAGCCTTCATCCCCGACGTCCACTACCGAAGCACTACTAGAGCCCCGACTCCAAGGGCTTCGGGAGCACATCCGGCACCACAGGAGCCTCATCTCCAAGCAGCACCAATCCCGCTAACTTGGAACCGTCCTCCATCCGAGGGACATGCTCAGCCCGACTACCTTGAAGCCGAGGCTGTAAGCAAGGTTCACAAGAGGTTCGGTTCAGAGACCCACGGAGGGTCGAAGAAATTACCAAATCTATGGACCGAACAGTAGCTTTGAGAGGTGCCCAGAACCCTCTAGAGCAAGACGAGTTGTCCAGGCTGCTCGGAAGACTTGCCACCCCATTTACTCCTGCCATCATGTCAGAAGAAAGGCCAAGAAAGTTTATGGTGCCAAAGTTCACCCTGTATAATGGGACTGGAGACCCAAGAGATCATCTATTGCACTACCAGCATACGATGGCCCTCCACGGGGCCTCTGATGCTTTTATGTGCCGAACCTTCATTACCAGCTTGAAAGGAACTGCTCTAAAATGGTTCCACCACCTCCCTCCGAACTCAATTACCAGCTTCTATGAGTTCGGTAGGCAATTCTTGGACAGATTTATGACCAACAGAAGGCTCAGAAAGGGGACCAGAATTCCTGTTAAATGTCAAGCAGACTAAGGAGGAGTCCCTCAGAGCCTACATTGTGCGCTTTAATGCCGAACTCACAGAGATCACCGACTATAGCCTGAGATTTCTTGTAGCTGCCTTAACTGCTGGACTTGCTCACGGTGGCTTCAGAGATTCCTTGACCAAAAGCCTTCCTGCCGACATGGCGGCATTAATGGACAGGGCCAGGAAGTACATCAACTTGGAAGAAGCCAACCGCACATCCCAGAAGGGCAAAGAACACAACTAGAGGGATAATCCGAAGAGGGAGGATCATAAGAAGGAAGACCACAGAAGAGACCCTAGCAAGAAGAGAGCTAGGAGTCCAAAAAAAAGAACGGCACCCAAGGCTGTTTACAATTCCGGACCAAAGGAGTTCACTAATTTTACCCCTCTGAACACTACACCGAATCAGGTACTTCGACAGTTCCGAGATCGGGAAAACCTGAGATGGCCAGAACCCATCAAAGGAGATCCCAGCTTTCGAGACACAAGTAAATATTGTAATTTCCACAAAGATCATGGGCATACGACTAACTCATGCAGGTCCCTTAGATATGAGATTGAGCAACTCATAAAGAAAAGACATCTCCGGGAGTTCCTTAAGTAAGACGGGAGGCAAAATCCCCACGAAGACAAGCCTCAACAGCGAATAGAGCAGAGGCCTGAGCAAAGACAAGAGCAGAGGGAAGTTCGAAATAAGCCTCAAAGGCAGAACAACCATGTCATTTATGTCCTCCATGCAGACTCCCCTACCACAGGAATGTCCAACAGGGCAAGGAAGAGGTATGCTCGGGAGGTCAGGGCTGCCCTAGACATATTGCAGATCTCCAACGTCGGAAAAAGGCTCAGACCAGCACCAGATATCCTATTCACAGAACAGGACCTAGAAGGGGTACACTGCCCTCACAGTGATGCCCTCGTCATCACTCTCAAGATTGCCAACTTCGAGATCAGAAGAGTCCTGGTTGACACCGGCAGCTTCGTCAATATACTATTCCATGAGCCACTCAAATAGATGGGGATGGACCACAACAGCATCAAGCCTACCACTGCCGTAATGGCAGCGTTTGACGGTAATCTCAGTACCCCATTGAAAAGGATCGACCTGCCTACTACTGTAGAGGAAGGTGAAGGGCAGAAAACCACCGTTTTAGAATACATGGTGTTGAATATGAAATCTCCCTACAATATCATAATTGGGAGACCATGGTTGCACCAGATAGGGGCGGTTACCTCGACCCTCCATCAATGTCTGAAGTATGTTCACAATCAGAATGTTTATTCTGTCAGAGGCTGTCAGCCAACTTCTTGAGAGTGCCATGCCATTGCACTCAAGGAAGAGACTGCCAAATAGCAATTACAGTACACCCGGGACTGTGCAGATCAAATTCTCTCCCACACTCCCGAGGAGGAAAGTTGCCCTTCCAGAATCGAAGAACCCCTAAGCCCAAGGGGACGGGACAGCAAGGCCAAACCTATTGGCGAGCCTATCAAAGTATTGGTTAGTTCAGAATCAGAAGGGCACTATTTGTACATTGGTCCAGACCTGACACGCGCTGAGCAATAGAAAATAATCAAGTTTCTAAAAGAAAACCTCTCTATGTTTGCGTGGGAGACCAAAGACATGGAGGGTATAGATCCAAACCTGATAACTCACAAACTAATGGTGGATCCAGATCACCCACTGGTAAGACAGAAAAGAAAGCCGCTAGCCCCAGAGCGGTATCAGATCATAAACGAGGAAGTCCAGAGGCTGCTTGAAGCCAAAATGATACGTGAAGTGTTCTACCCTGAGTGGCTAGCCAACACCGTCCTGGTCAAGAAGAAAAATGGCAAGTGGAGGGTCTGCGTTGATTATACAGATCTCAATAAGGCGTGCCCCAAAGACAGCTTTCCACTGCCAAAGATAAACCAACTGGTTGACGCTACTGCAGGGTACGAACTCATGAGTTTTATGGATGCCTATTCTGGGTATAACCAAATTCAGATGTACCCTCCAAACCAGGAGAAGATAGCCTTCATAACCGAACGGGTCTCTACTGCTACAGAGTGATGCCATTCGGTTTGAAGAATGCTGGGGCCACATACCAACGGTTGGTTAACAAGATGTTCAGCCCACTGCTCGGCAATACCATGGAGGTGTACATTGATGATATGCTGGTCAAAAGTCTGCAGAAAGGTAGTCACCTCTAGCACTTAGCCCAGACGTTCGATATCCTAAAACAGCATAAGATGAAGCTCAATCCCTCGAAATGTACCTTCGGGGTGACGAAGGAAAAATTCTTGGGATACATTGTCTCTCAAAGGGGTATCGAAGCAGACCCCACTTAGATCCAAGCCCTGATTGGACTGAAGTCACCGAAAACTAGAAAAGACATTTAGGCGTTGAATGGCAGAATCGCGACACTAAGCAAATTTATCTCTAAGTCCACAGATCGCTGCCTACCCTTCTTCAAAGCTTTAAAGGGCAACAAAGCTTTACAATGGACGAAAGAATGTGAGAAAGCTTTTCAAGAACTGAAGGAGTATCTTGCCTTTCTAGAGCTTCTGTCAAAACCAGTACAGAGGAAAAAGCTACTCCTGTACCTTGCAGTCTCCGAAAACGCGGTCAGCTCCGCGTTAGTCAGGTAAGACAGGGGAGTGCAGAGGCCCATATTCTACGTCAGTAGGGCACTACTTGACACAGAAAAGAGATACCCAGAGGTTGAGAAGCTAGCCTTTGCTTTGGTAATATCAGCTCGGAAGCTCCGACCTTATTTCCAAGCTCATCCAATTGAAATCCCAACCGCCTATCCTCTGAAGTCAATATTGAGAAAGCCTGAGGTTTCAGGAAGATTAGTGAAGTGGTTTGTGAAGTTAGGAAAATTTGACATATCATATGTACCACGGAACTCCATCAAAGGGCAGGCCTTGGTTGATTTCGTTGCCGAGCTCACCCCGACACTTCAAGACAAGGCACAACTCATTGAAACTTTAGGAACCTGGCTGCTCTATATCAATGGGTCGTCAACCGATCAGGGCTCAGGAGTGGGCCTAGTAATACAGTCCCCTGATGGGCTCTCGTAGAAAAAGCTGTTAGCCTGGGATTCAGAGCCTCCAACAATGAAGCAGAATACGAAGCCCTAATCCTAGGTATGAAATTGGCTCTGGAATGCGAGGTTCAGAACCTTAAAGTCTTCTCAGACTCTCAGCTGGTGGTAAGCCAAGTCCTGGGAGAATTCTTCATTAAAGATGATAGGATGTTTCGGTACTCTGAACTGGTGAACTACTTGAAGCACTCCTTCCAGACGTTCACTATCTAGAAAATAGAAAGAAGCCAGAACTACAGAGCAGATGCTTTGGCAAACATGGCGTCCCGCCTAAAGTTAGAAGGGAACTCCACAGTAAAAATCTCCTACCAGCCAAGACCTAGCATAGAGGAAGCCCAAGTTGCCCAAATTGCTGAACAGCCCCGGAACTGGATGACCCCAATCCTCCAGTACCTAGAATCCGGGCTCCTCCCAGAAGACAAAAACAAAGCAAGGAGAATCCGAATCAGAGCGGTTCGATACCTGATCCTGAACAACAAGCTTTACAGAAGGTCTTATTCTCAACCCTTGTTAAAATGCTTAGCTCTAGAAGAATCACAATATGTCTTGGCTGAAATACACGAGGGTATTTGCGGGAATCACAATGGGGGTAGAACGATAGCTCACCGAGCTCTAACTTAGGGCTACTACTGGCCTAACATGCTAAGGCAGGCTAAGGAGTACGTCCAAAAGTGCGACAAATGCCAAAGGTTTGCCCCCTATCAACACCAGCCTCATCACGAGCTCATCCCGATTACTAGTCCTTGGCCCTTTGCTCAGTGGGGGATGGACATCGTGGGTCCCTTACCCAAAGCCCCACCAAATAGGAAGTATCTTTTGGTAGCCATTGATTACTTCTCTAAATGGGCCGAAGCTAAACCTCTAACACACATCACAGAGAAGGAAGTTGAAAACTTCACCTGGAAAAACATTGTCCGCAGGTTCGGTATACCATGTGTGATCATCTTTGATAATGGGACGCAGTTCACTGGTAAAGGCTACAAGAAATTTTGTGAAGATCTCAACATTAGACAACACTTTGCCTCTCCAGTCCATCCACAAGCAAATGGGCAAGCAGAGGTCACCAACCGAACGATCCTTGATGGATTAAAGAAAAGGTTGGAGTAGGCCAAAGAAAAGTGGGCGGAGGAACTCCCCGGTGTTCTTTGGGCCTACAGAACAACCAGAAGAACTCCCACCTCTGAAACTCCCTTCTCATTGGCCTATGGTACAGAAGCTATAATCTTGGTTGAAATCGGTATGCCAACTTTAAGGATTGAAGCTTTCGAACAAGAATTCAATGATCAGCAGTTGATAGGAAATTTGGATTTACTTGAAGAAAAAAGAGATCAAGCCAGTATCAGGATGAAAGGCTATCAGCAGAGAATGGTCAACAATTTCAAGGTGGGGCTCAAAACGGTCAGCTTTCAAGTTGGAGACTTTGTCTTAAGGAGAGCTTTTCCAAACAGCAAGGATCCCACTATAGGAAAGTTGTCACCCAACTGGGAAGGCCCTTACAGAGTGACAAAGGTGGTTAGGCCTACCACCTACTGGCTAGAGGACATGACTGGGAAGCCTATTCCTAGGCCTTGGAATATAGAGCATTTGCGAAAGTATTATCAATGAAGATGTTTCTTTCTTTTTAATACCTCCATAAGATGTTCATCTCTATAATGCATAGGCCTTCAGAGCCTGGTCCATCTATAATGCACAGGCCTTTAGAGCCTGGTCCATCCATAATGCACAGGCCTTTAGAGCCTGGTCCATCCATAATGCACAGGCCTTCAGAGCCTAGTCCATCCATAATGCACAGGCCTTCAGAGCCTGGTCCATCCATAATGCACAAGCCTTCAGAGCCTGGTCCATCCATAATGCACAGGCCTTCAGAGCCTGGTCCATCTTCAACATACAGATTCTATGATCCAGTCCATCCAAAGACAGAAGTTCCAAACATCTTCAACTAAAGTTCGACTACTATTTACATAAGTTTCCTAGATCGAAATACCTCAGAGTTGATACTTAGATTATTTGGCTTATGTACCAACAAGCAACGAATACTACAGTACCGAGCAAGCTTACAGTACTTTGGCTCAAGGCTTCAAGTTTTATTTAAGTTTTTTTGATCTACTCTTAGAACATACATAAGAGTTATTCATCAGAAGTGCACGGGAAGGTGTTTTAACTCCAAAAGAGCACATCCAAACACAAAGTACATTAGATTTGAGGAGAAGGAACTCAATTTTATTGATGATTCAGAAAATTTACATCAGTACAAGAAGACTGGAAATAAAACAAGTACACGAAAGACATCACTACGTTTTACAGAAGCTACAACAAAGACATCACTACGTTTTATAGAAGCTACAAAGACATCACTACATTTTTGCAACATCATGGCTTTCTTCCTCAAATGAGAAAGGGACTCAAGTACCAGACCTCCATTACCACCGTCGCCAGCTTCCATTTGAAAAGAAGGAACCCTGAACCCCAATCTGCATCAAGAAGCACCCAGGCCATTTCATCATCACTGTCACTGATCTCAATACCAACGGATGATGAGGGCTCTGGGTCTCAGGAGTCCTCCATTCTCCGCCTTCATTTCCCTCAAATTCGGCATGACACCCCAACCGGCTTGAGCAAGGGTCTCTGCCAAGACACAAAGGGAAGGAGGCATCCCACCTTCATCTTCATCACCAATGCTCCAAGCCTCGGTTGAATCAAGGAGGGTCCACCTCCAATCGGAGAAGTCTCGACCGGATGCTAAGATGGACAAGAAGATCTTCGGCTCCTCTAATCCTTCCTTGGAGACTGAATCAAAGGGAAGGTTAACTCTCGGCCACAGTTTAATCATCCCCAACTCGGACTGAAAATCGTCAATCATCTCCGGGCAAACGGCAAGCCTCTAAAGACATTCAAATTCTCTCCGATGGGGGAACAGTCTGAGAGCAAAAGTAAAGAGATGGGGCGCAACTGTATGCACCTCTCACATATATATAGACCCTCGAAGCCCAAAAGTCACCTAGTTGGACCATCGCAACGGTTAAAAGAGGAGTTGGCCTCGAAAACCCAAAAGACAGCTGTATAAATGAATGATGTATAAAACCATCCTTTCGGATACCTAGAAAATAGGATGTAAGGCTTCCCCAAGCATACTGTACCGATCAAACAAACAGAATCCGATCTACCTTAATACAAAGGCCCTCGGTCCAACATACAGACCTTTCAGTCTTGGCCATTCCGTTGATCCTTGACGGACCACGTGTATGACAAAAGACCATCAGTTCGGATGCATCTCAGTCCTGGTCTGAATAACTTAAGAGGCAGAAGTCTCAATCATTAGAGTGACAGACATGAGACACCAAATTTCTACTACCAAACTTGGGTTCAGAACGAACTGCCTCAGAATTCTTCAGAATCTACTCCCAATATATGTGACACAAGATTAATATCAGATCCCTACTTATCTGATTGAAATTGCCTTCCTATCTTATTCAAAGAGGGAGAAGCAATCAGAATTAGTCTACAGTCATTGTTTTATTACAAAAACAGCTTGGAAGAGGACTGCCAACCGTTAACAAGCTGGTCTGGAGAGCTCCAAAATAGCCTCACTTGCAACAATTTCTCACATCGACCATAAATTCAAAGGACCAACATACTACACAACAGTGCAACGCAATACTACATGGGTCAACCAAACACAAAAGAAAAGGGATGAAGACATTTAAGAAAGAAAACTTGTTTCATTCAACAAAAATAGTCTGTTACATTGGAGGTTCAAAAAAACTAAGCAAAATACATATATCCTAAGCCTAATCAGCAGAAGCAGGCTCAACAGCCGGGGAAGGGTCGGCAGAAACAACATCAACCATCTTGCTCGGGACAGCAACTTCAGTGGGATCGGTAGGGGGAACGTCGATTACCTCGCTCGAAACAGCAACCTTGGGGGGGATAACCCCTAGAGGCACAATCGAGGATATGTCGAAATAAGGAAATTTGACAAGGAACCTAGATCGGAAGTTGTTGAAGCCAAACATGATCAGGTTGTTGGCCATTCCTTCCAGTTCCATCTTCATCTCCGTCTCGTTCTCTAGCTTGGCCTGTTCCACTGCATCCTCAAGCTTTTGGTTATAGAGGTACCGCATGCCGTCCATCTCCCTCTGAAGCCTCTTTGCCTGCTGAACAGAAAGATTCTTCTCTGATTCCATGACAGCTAGAGAATTCTAGGACTCCTTCAGCCTCTCTGCAGCTTCATGAGCCTCAGACTTAGCAGTACCGAGCTGAAGCCTAACTTCGTCCAGCTCGGCTTGAAGCTTGTCAACCTCCTCTGAAGGAGGAGAGACCTCCGTCAGAGCAGATAGGGTATGCAAGGTCTGTAGTATACAGAGCAAACAGTTCGGTACCCAGCCAAAAACACTTGGAAAAAGGGAAAAGAAATAGAGACCCGAAGAACTTACCTTAACCTGAAGAGAAGCCAAATCAGCAAGAAGCTTCTCCGACTTCTGGGGCTTAAGTTTGATTGAGCCTTTGGCCCAAAAGTCCCTCAGAACCTTCTTGGCCGCCTGATTGACAGCACCGGGGGCCACAAAGGATGACGTCCCCTTGCCCGCTTGTTTGGATGGGGCTGGGGGGACCACAGAAATAGGGGCAGGTGCCTCCCTTTCCCCCTCAGCAGGTTCAGGAGAGGTCGAAAGTAACCTCCTCCTTTTTGTCTAGAGGGGAGGGTCTAGTAGGGAAGAAGCCTTCCCCACTGCCGCAAATGAAGATGGCTCGGTCTCCTACCTTGCCATCAGATCTCTTTTTAGCTCCTCAACACGGCCCCTAGCAGCCATCAACTTATCACGATTAACAATGGAGGAATGGTCTCGGTTGTTGGGCTGCAAGAGCTTTTTGAATTGCTTATGAAGCGCGGGAGAAAAGCTCGGCCTCTTCCACACACTCCTAACTGCATAAAAGATACGAAGTTAACCAGCTCGGCAATCAATGCACAAAACAAAATCAAAGCAGCCACAAGAAAAATTGGGTCTCACCCTTTGGCCCAGTGGTTCGAGGGAATGTTAAAAGTTGGTCTTGGAAGTCCTCATATTCCCATCCTCCTTTTATGAAGAAATACCACTTCTTCCAGGTCTTGTTAGAGAAGGGCACGGAAGAAATGGGTCTAAACCCACTATCAAAAGACATATAACAGAGGCCTTCCGACATCATGTACTTTAGATCCATATTACTACGGATCAGGTCAAGAGATACTTCAACATTATTCATATGCCCCAACACTATGAAGCTCAACAGATGTCTCCAACTATTGAGATTAAGGTCTGCAGGGTAAAGGTTGAACCAACAGAAGAATTGTTTTACAAGGTTGAGAAGGGGGAGTGTCAGTCCCATTTCAAACCAAGCCAAATAGACACAAATTTCCCCCGCTCTAACATCGCGTGGGCGATCCAGAGCGTCCAGGACTCTAAAAGTAACGTTCGAGGGGAGATTGAATTTCTCCCACAACTCTATTAACATACTCTCAGTAATTGCACTCTCACCTTCCTCTCTATGGCCAGGTCGACCAGAGGTCTCACCGGCCCTATTTTGGGGTTCCTCGAATGTGTCAACTATCCTAACCTCCGGACTGGAGGGGGGCTCTACCAATCTATTTTCAGCATCATCAATAGAAGGAAGGTTCACAAGTTGAAGTTGAGAAATGGTCCTAGAAGAACTGCCTGAACCAGAAGGTAACCCAAGGCCAGACATGGCGGACAAAGGAAAGTAACGAAGCAAAAGAAAGGGAATGTAAAAGGGGCTAAAAATCAAACCTGAAATTAAGAAAGGCTACGAACACCGGATATGCTTCGACCGTCAAAATGCATCAACCGGCGGCGGCAGAGTCTCTGATACTATAGAAGCAAGTGCAGAAGAAAGGCATAAAAGTCCTTTCCCCCTCTTTATATACATATTCGAAATATAAGCCTCCCAAGCCGATTCGACACGACGGTTGAGGGTAATGACGGCTTTTCAAGTATCGGCTGCACAATAAATGACCCATTAAACCGACGTCTTGAAAAATGGAGAAACAAAACATGTGACTCTTCATAAAGCCCATAGCCCTAGTTACGCCCTAGCTCCTAACTAGGGCTCGGGGGGGAATAGCTGATATACCACAAATAGACGCACTAATCACCTTGAGACACGTGTGCTCACAGAACCGATAAACTTGGTCATACAGAGCAGGCGTAGCCTTCATGGCATTCTCATACACATATCCTACAGAACCGATAAACTCGGTCATACAGAGCAGGCGCAGCCTCCAGGGCATTCTCATACGCATATCCTCCAGACCTTATGCTCTGGGCAATATTCACTCGGTATTCCGTATGGTTCCGACCTTGTTGTTTCCTTAACAACTGCCAAGTAGGGAATAAGGAAATAGTCTTCAACAAGGAAACTGCTATCTATGATTATCTCTATCTACGGTGCAATATTCCACAAGGTAATTGCAATCTCCGATGACCAAATCCCTATATTCACGGCTCCGAATCCTAATCAACTTAGGAAGGCCACAGTCTATAAATTAAACCCTACAAGTACGCTTTATTTTACATGCTTATTCTTTGGCTTTCAATACGTCTTTCAATTCAGTTTACTTACTTAAGCATCGAAGCGGCTACCGCCGGAGCCAATCCGGTGGTCCTCTGATCCCCCTTTTTGAGTGTTCTACAGGTCTTGGAGCCCAGATTTATTGCGAGCCGAAAAGTGCAGCATCAGTTACCTAAAAAGGTTAAAATAGGACCGAAAGCAGTTGATTGTATTTTCATTGGTTATGCTCATAATAGTAGTACATATCAATTTCTAATTCATAAATCAAAAATTCTCGATATGTATGTTAATACTATTATTGAGTCAAGGAATGCATCGTTCTTTGAACATATATTTCCTTACAAATTAACACAGGAGTCGAGTTCAAATAAAAGAACTCATGACACTGCAGTAGGCAGTAGTCAAGACCAACAAGATGATGATGAACCTAGATGAAGCAAAAGAACTAGAACATCAAAATCTTTTGGTCTAGATTTTCTAACGTATTTGTTAGAAAATGAGTCTACTTTAAAGAAGCAATGTCGAATCCTGAAGCTCCTTATTAGAAAGATGCTATAAACAATGAAGTAGATTTCATTCTACAAAATTATACATGGAAACTAGTGGATCTTCTACCAGGTTCAAAACTTTTTGGATATAAATGGATATTCAAAAAGAAAATGAAAGCAAATAGATCTATTGAAAAGTACAAGGTCAGGCTTGTTATCAAAAGATATATGCAAAAAGTAGGCTTGGACTATTTCGATACATATTCACCTGTTACAAAGATATCATCCATTCAAATGTTAATAGCTATTGCAGTTATACACAATCTTGAGATACATCAAATGGATGTAAAGACAGCTTTCTTAAATGGTGAATTAGATGAAGAAATATACATAGAACAACCCGAAGGTTTTATTGTTCCAAGTCAAGAAAAGAAGGTTTGTCGACTTGTTAAATCTCTTTATGGACTAAAACAAATGACAAAGCAGTGGCATGAGAAATTTGATAGTGTAATGATGTCAAATGGGTTTAAGATCAATGAATGTGACAAATGTGTATATGTCAAGAACACAGAAAATGGCCATGTCATTATTTGTCTTTATGTTGATTATATGCTCATTATAGGTAGTAATAATGATATCATTAAAGCTACCAAAAAACTGTTAAACAATAAGTTTGACATGAAAGACTTAGGTGTTGCCGATATTGTACTTGGGATAAAAATTTCTAGAACATTAGATGTACTGATATTATCTCAAGCAAATTACATTGAGAGAATATTCAAGAAACTTAAACAAGATGATAGCAGTCCAGCAAGAACACCTGTAGAAGTAAATCTACACTTATCCAAGAATAATGGCAAAAACATATCACAACTAGAGTATGCGCAAATAATTGGCAGCCTATTGTATGTGATGAATTGCACCCGTCCAGACATAGCGTTCACTGTCAGCAAACTGAATAGATACACAAGTAATCCTGGTTCGGATCATTGGAAGGCAATAGTTAGGGTTTTGAGATTTTTGAAATACACCCAAAACTATGAATTGCACTACTCAAGGTATCCAGCAGTATTAGAAGGATACTGTGATACAAACTAGATATCCGATACGAAAGACTCAAAGTCTACAAGTGGTTATTTGTTTACACTTGGTGGTGGAGCAGTATCATGGAAATCTTACAAATAAATGTGCATTTCTAGATCCACAATGGAATTTGAGTTTATTTCATTTGATAAAGTTGGTGAAAAAGTTAAGTGGGGCTTCGTCACTTCCTAGAAGGTATTCCAATGTAACCAAAACCTGTCCTTGCTATCTGTATTCATTGCGATAGTCAATCAGCAATTGGTAGGGCACAAAGTCACATGTATAACGGTAAGTCTCGACATATTCGTCGAAGACATAATACCGTGAAACAATTTCTCTCTAATGGTATTATGACTATTGAATACATAAGGTCAAAAGATAATATTACGAATTCGTTAACCAAAGGTTTGACCAGAAAGTAAGTGAATAAATCATTGAGGGGAATGGACTTAAAGCCTATACACTAAAAGTCGCCATAATGGAAACTCAACCTAGCTGACTAGAGATCCCAAGATCTAGGTTCAAAGGGACAACCGAATTATGTGTAGCTCATTGAGATTACTATAGAGATAAGATCTCCTACTCATTCCTATGATAAGAAGAGTGATGCCTGTAACGTCGAATAGGATAAACTAAGTTTTTAATGATTCTTATACCTTGTTAACACAAGCGGGGTATAGCAGAACACTCTTAATAAGAAATTACCTATGTGAGTGTGAACTGGGTTGGTTCTATGAGAATGATAAAGGCTAAATTCTCTAAGAGCACTCTTTTTTACTTCTTTTTTTTTTTTATCTAGATTTATTTTCTTAAGTAAATTTTCCTCTTTCTTAAAAATATCTACAGATTTTTAAATCTTTCTTCATACTCATGTAGAGAGTGCTTAGACATGTTTGTCTTTTGGTTGTCAGGCAGATTGAGAATGTGGCCACTAGACCCAACAACAGCCTAAATTGTCATGCATTACTATTGAATGTGGGAATCGAACTCGCACCAATCATGTGAGGAACGGACACTCGCATCATTAGAATAGGACTAGAGATGGTAAATGTAATCCAAACCAATCAATCCATCCTAACCCGCCCACTAATTAATGAATATGGATAACTTATTTAGTTAGCGGGTCGTAAACGAGGTTGGGTAATAAGGAACCCGTCAATTGAGCAGGTCAATACGGGTTGAATATGGGTGTTTGACGGGTTGAGAATGGAAAATAAAAAAATAGTATAAGAATATATATATATATATCTCCATTTATATATATATATATAAGAATACATATATATATATATATATATAAGAATATATATCTCCATTTGGAAAAGAACAAAATAGTAAAACATATATTGTTGGAAAAATGGGTTTAAGCATATTAAATTAGCTATCTTTTAGCTAAAATTAAAGTGGGTCTCACAAATTAATTTTGGTTGGTCCACATGGGAATGTGTTCTCCTCCATGAGGAGATGAAGATTATATATTGGGTTGCTAAAAACCATTAAGGAGTGAATGAGAAATTGCCTCCAAACATCACCACTTGAAAATGGTAACAAAAGCTTTAAGCTTGAAGAAAAGCTTATGTCCCACATAGGATAGGAACAAGGCTTTTAAAGAGTATATATACACCTACCTTGGAGTGGGGTTTGGGCCCCAAGGGGCACCCCAGTTTTGTGGAAGGGGGAGGACCTAGCATATGCTTGGTTCACCACATACGCGCGCACGCCGCCGCCGCCGCCGCCCCACACCGAACCGGGCCGGGCTGGGGTTCGGGTCTTGGGCTTGGGCTTGGGCTTGCTGTGTATATATCTTTTTAGAGAAAATTTATTTAAAATTTTTCAAACCTGAAAGGTTGTCATTTTGCGACGTGCGTATGGGAGTCCAAAACTCTGTCGTTTTGGAAGCGCTATTTAATTGAATGGGCGTCTTCCACAGACGCGACTGTGTCTGTTTGCCATGAACAAACACGACCCAAGCTTCATGTCTGTACCAAACAGGCATGAGCGAGTCTATAAATAGGACACGATCGCAAGCATTCATTCATTCATTCAATTCATTTTGCATATCGTCTTCATTTTGAGAAAGAGTTTTGCACAAGTTCTGGTTCGACAGATAACCATTGGTAGCGCTTGCCTTTGTGTTGGGAGATCATTTTATCCTAGGAGACAAGTTGCCAAGAACTCTTTAGCACCACTGAAAGGGCAATAAATTGTTTTAAGGAAATTGTGTCCAACACAAGACTTGATCTGTTTTTGATTTCTGCAGTTCAAGTTCCTGTTCTGTAACTCTTACAGGTTCTAATTTCATTTATGAATTTGGTTCAAGTTTTATTATTTCTGTACTTTAATTCTGGAATAATATTGCAAATGACATATATATTTATTAACAATCTTAAGACAATTTGGTTTATATATATATATATATCAGTTTTATTTTCTCAGTTCTGCCTACCTGTTTTGAAGTTCAGAACTTGAAGACCAGAAATTGGAAGACCAGAAACTAGAAGACCAAAAACTACATATCTGAAATTCAGAACTGGAAGATCAGAAACTACAGATCTAAAATTCAGAACTGAAAGACCAGAAACTACAGATCTGAAATTCAGAACTGGAAGACCAGAAACTATAGATCTGAAATTCAGAACTGATCTGAACTGGAAGACTAAAAACTACAGATCTGAAGTTCAAAACTGATCTGAACTGGAAGACTAGAAACTACAGATCTGAAGTTCAAAACTGTCTGAACTACAAGACTAGAAACTACAGATCTAAAGTTCAAAACTGATCTGAACTACAAGACCAGAAACTACAGATCTGAAGTTCAGAACTAATCTGAACTGGAAGACCAGAAACTACAGATCTGAAGTTCAGAACTGATCTAAACTGGAAGACCAGAAACTACAGATCTAAAGTTCAGAACTGGAAGACCTGAAATACAGACCTTAAACTTCAGTTCTGAAATTCAGAACTTGAAATACAAAAATTCACAGACCTTCAAATTCAGTTCTGTAATCCAGAACTTGAAATTCAAAAAATACAGAACCTAAAATTCAATTCTGTTTTAACAATTCTAGTATACTGGTTTGGTTTATGCAGAAATATATTTATAGAATTTGCTTATAGAATTTGATTCTGAAATTTATTTTTATTAAATTTGAATATCTTGAATGCAAACAGTAATGGCTACTGATTCTACTCTTCCTCCTACCCCTACCGTTACGATGGTGCCTCCTCCTATGCCTGTTATGGCACCTATGACTGTGAGTCATGGAGAGAGGCCAGAGAAGTTTAATAGGACAGATTTCAAGAGGTGGCAACAAAAGATGCTGTTCTACTTGACTACTTTGAACTTAGCCCGTTTCCTTCTAGAGGATGCTCCTGCATTGAAGGAAAATGAATCTGATAGGCAAGTGGTTGCCGCTGTGGAAGCATGGAAGCATGTTGACTTCTTGTGCCGCAACTGCATCCTAAATGGCTTGGACAACACATTGTATAATGTGTATTGTGTCTTCAATACTGCAAGAGAACTGTGGGAATCCTTGGATAAAAAGTACAAGATTGAGGATGCAGAGCTCAAGAAGTTTGTAGTGGGAAAATTCCTAGACTACAAGATGCTTGATTCCAAGAGTATTATCAGCCAAGTTTAAGATCTACAAGTGATTTTGCATGACATACATGCAGAAGAGATGTCTCTTAGTGAATCCTTCCAAGTGGCTACAATTATTGAGAAATTTCCATCCCTATAGAAAGAATTCAAGAATTACCTGAAGCACAAGCGAAAGGAAATAAGACTTTAAGACTTGATAGTGAGGCTGAGAATAGAGGAAGAAAACCGTGCATCTAAGAAAAAGGCAGGCAAGGCCATTATGGAATCCAAGGCCAACATTGTGGAACAAGGGCAGAGTTCTCACAATAACAAGAAGAGGAAGCATAATGGAAATGGTCCCAAGCAAAGTGCAAATAAAAAGTTCCAAGGCAAGTGTTATGTGTGCAACAAACAAGGGCACCGTGCTAAGGACTGCCGTAGTCGCAAGGACCAAGAAAACCCAAATAAGAAACGTCCTCAAGCCAATGTAACTGAAGTGGACGGCCTTTTAGACGATGTCTCAGACATGAACCTCTCAGCCATAGTCTCCGAGGTGAACTTCATTGGTAGCAATACCAAGGAATGATGGGTGGACATAGGGGCCACTCATCACGTTTGCTCAGACAAGAAGATGTTCTCATCATATCATAGCATAGATAATGGAGAACAACTCTTTATGGGCAACTCCTCTTCTTCCAAGGTTGAAGGCCAAGGGAAGGTGGTATTGAAGATGACATCGGGCAAGGAACTTACTCTCAATAATGTGTTGCATGTGCCAGAGATTCGAAAGAATCTAGTGTCTGGATCATTGTTGAGTAAGAAGGGTTTCAAATTAGTGTTTGTTGCAGACAAGTTTATCCTTACCAAAAATGGGATGTATGTGGAGAAGGGGTACATGAGCAATGGGCTCTTCAAAATGAATGTAATGACCATTGTACCTCTTATTAAAAATATTAATAATAAGAACACATCTTCTGCCTATATGCTTGAGTCTTCAAATGTGTGGCATGGTAGACTAGGACATGTTAATTTTGACATTTGCGTAGATTAATTAATATGGAATGTTTGCCTAAATTTGAAATAGATCCAAATCATAAATGTGAGATTTGTGTGGAATCTAAACTTACAAGAACTTCTTTTCAATCAATTGAAAGAAGTAGTGAACCTCTAGAATTAAAACATTCAGATATTTGTGATCTGAAATTTATTCAAACTAGAGGTGGTAAGAAATATTTTCTTACATTTATTGATGATTGCACAAGATACTGTTATGTTTACTTATTGAGAAGTAAAGATGAGGCATTGGAAATGTTTAAACATTTCAAAAATGAGGTTGATAACCAACTTGATAGAAAAATCAAGGTGATGAGAAGCGATAGAGGTGGAGAATATGAAGCACCTTTCATTGAATTCTGTTCTCAACATGATATTATATACCAAACAACTACGCCCTATTCACCTCAACAAAATAGGGTTGCTGAACGTAAGAACAGAACTTTAAAAGAAATGATGAATGCATTACTATTAAGTTCTGGACTACCTCAGAATTTGTGGGGGGAAGCAATTATTTCCGTAAATTATATTCTCAACCGAATACCTCAAAAGAAAACCAATAAATCCCCCTACGAGTTGTGGAAAGGTCGAAGACTTTTTTACAAATACTTAAAAGTGTGGGGGCGTTTGGCTAAAGTGGCGGTACCTATACCAAAAAAGGTTAAAATAGGACCAAAAATAGTTGATTGTGTTTTCATTGGGTATGCTCATAATAGTAGTGCATATCGTTTTCTGATTCATAAATCAGAAATTCCCGATATGCATGTCAATACTATTATCGAGTCAAGGAATGCATCTTTCTTTGAAAATGTATTTCCTTACAAATCCACACAAGAGTCGAACTCAAGTAAAAGAACTCATGATACTGCAAGAAGCAGTAGTCAAGGCCAACAAGATGATGATGAACCTAGACGCAGCAAAAGAGCTAGAACATCAAAATCTTTTGGTCTAGATTTTCTAATGTATTTGTTAGAAGATGAGCCTCAAAGCTTTAAAAAAGTAATGTCGAGCCCTGAAGCTCCATATTGGAAAGAGGCTATTAACGATGAAGTAGAATCCATTTTACAAAATCATACGTGGGAACTAGTGGATCTTCCACCAGGTTCAAAACCTCTTGGAAATAAATGGATATTCAAGAAGAAAATGAAAGCAGATGGATCTATTGATAAATATAAGGCCAGACTGGTTATCAAAGGTTACAAGCAAAAGGAAGGCTTGGACTATTTTGATACATATTCACCAGTTACGAGAATATCATCCATTCGAATGTTAATAGCTATTGCAGTTATACACAATCTTGAGATACATCAAATGGATGTAAAGACAGCTTTCTTAAATAGTGATTTGGATGAAGAAATATACATGGAACAACCCGAAGGGTTTATTGTTCTAGGTCAAGAAAAGAAAGTTTGTCGGCTTGTTAAATCACTTTATGGATTAAAGCAAGCACCAAAGCAGTGGCATGAGAAATTTGACAATGTAATGATGTCAAATGGGTTCAAAATCAACGAGTGTGACAAATGTGTATATGTCAAGAACACCGAACATGGATTTGTCATTATTTGTCTCTATGTTGATGATATGCTCATTATGGGTAGTAATAATGAAGTCATTAAAACTACCAAGAAAATGTTAAACAATAAGTTTGACATGAAGGACTTAGGTGTTGCCGATGTTATACTTGGGATAAAAATCTCTAAAACATCAGATGGATCTCAATCACATTACATTGAGAAAATTCTTAATAAATTTAAACAAGATAATAGCAGTCCAGCGAGAACACCTGTAGATGTAAATCTACATTTATATAAGAATAATGGCAAAAGCATATCACAACTAGAATATGCACAAATAATTGGCAGCCTAATGAATGTCATGAATTGTAGCCGTCCAGACATAGCTTACGTTGTCAGCAAATTAAATAGATACACAAGTAATCCAGGTCCAGACCATTGGAAGGCAATAGTTAGGGTTTTGAGGTATCTGAAATACACCCAAAATTATGGATTGCACTACTTAAAATATCCAGTAGTACTTGAAGGATATTGTGATACCAATTGGATATCCGACACCAAAGACTTGAAGTCCACAAGTGGCTATCTATTTACACTTGGTGGTGGAGCAGTGTCTTGGAAATCTTCTAAGCAAACGTGTATTGCTAGATCCACGATAGAATCTGAGTTTATTACACTAAATAAAGCTGGGGAAGAAGCCGAGTGGCTTCGTTACTTCCTAGAAGATATTCCAATATGGCCAAAACCTGTGCCCGTTATCTGTATTCATTGCGATAGTCAATCAGCGATTGGTAGGGCATAGAGTCATATGTATAACGGTAAGTCTCGACATATTCGTCGAAGACATAATACCGCGAAACAACTTCTCTCTAATGGTATTATGACCATTGAATACATAAGGTCAAAAGATAACATTGCAAATCCGTTAACCAAAGGTTTGACTAGAGAGCAAGTAAGTAAATCGTCGAGGGGAATGGGTTTAAAGCCTATACACTAAAGAGTCGCCATAATGGCAACCCAACCTAGCTGACTGGAGATCCCAAGATCTAGGTTCAAAGGGACAACCGAATTGTGTGTGACTCATTGAAGATCATTATGGAGATCAAATCTCCTACTCATTCCTATGATCAGAATAGTGATGCCTGCAGCGATGAATAGGGTAAGCTAAGCTTTTAATGATTCTTATATCTTGTTAAAGACAAGTGGGGTATAGCAGAATACTCTTGATAAGAAGTCACCTATGTGAGTGTGAATTGGGCCGGTTCTATGAGAATGATAAAGGCTAAATTCTCTAGGAGCACTCATGAAACCAGGAATTGTTTAGGGCCAAAATGAACACAATCGTGAGAACCAACTGTGTCAGGAAAGATTTTGTGTGAATGCTGTTGTCTTGGTTTACACAAAAGATTGAACAGTTCAAGACATCATGTTCACTGATCAATCAGTAACCCCGATAGCATTTCACAAGGGAAGGTTCAAGGCCACAAGCTACCTTCCTCTATACAGGAAATTTCCAAATGAACTCTCTTAGCGTTTGCATGTTATTTGTATTACTTTTAGTCAATTTCATTCATGTGGGGGATTGTTGGAAAAATGGGTTTGAGCATATTAAATTAGCTATCTTTTAGCTAAAATTAAAGTAGGTCCCACAAATTAATTTTGGTGGGTCCACATGGGAATGTGTTCTCTTGCATGAGGAGATGAAGATTATATATTGGGTTACTCAAAACCATTAAGGAGTGAATGATTGCCTCCAAACATCACCACTTGAGAATGGTAACAAAAGCTTTAAGCTTGAAGAAAAGCTTGTGTCCCACATAGGATAGGAACAAGGCTTTTAAAGAGTATATATACACCAACCTTGGAGTGGGGTTTGGGCCCCAAGGGGCACCCTAGTTTTGTGGAAGGGGGAGGACCTAGCACATGCTTGGTTCACCACACACGCGTGCACGCCGCCGCTGCCGCCCCGCACCAAACCGGGCCGGGCTCGGGTTCGGGTCTTAGGCTTGGGCTTGTTGTGTATATATCTTTTTAGAGAAAATTTATTTAAAATTTTCCAAACCTGAAAGGTTGTCGTTTTGCGATGTGCGTATGGGAGTCCAAAACTCTGTCATTTTGGAAGGGCTATTTGACTGAATGGGAGACACGACCGTGTCTGTTTGCCATGAACAGACACGACCCAAGCTTCATGTCTGTACTAAACAGGCATGAGCGAGTCTATAAATAAGACACGATCACAAGCATTCATTCATTGATTCAATTCATTTTGCATATCGTCTTCATTTTGAGAGAGAGTTCTGTACAAGTTCTGGTTCGACAGACAACCATTGGTAGTGCTTGCCCTTGTGTTGGGAGATCATTTTATCCTGGGAGACAAGTTGCCAAAAACTCTTTAGCACCACTGAGAGGGTAATAAATTGTCTTAAGGAAATTGTGTCCAACACAAGACTTGATCTGTTTCTGATTTCTGCAATTCGAGTTCCTGTTCTACAACTCTTACAGGTTTTAATTTCGTTTATGAATTTGGTTCAAGATTTATTATTTCTGTACTTTAATTCTGGAATAATATTGCAACTGATATATATATATATATATTAACATATATAATATATAGTTATGACAACTAATAGGTACTTCATAAGCAATTTGGTAATTGTCAAACTCAAAATTCACCCTCTCACACTCTAAAAATTGATAAACTCTTAACTATTTAAAAATATTAATGAGTGGTTTCATGTAATTATATATGGCATATATATAGTATATTATATATATGTATACAGTACATATATATATAGTATAATATATATATATATATATATACTGTATTATGTATATATATATATGCATTGTAAATATTTTATATATATATATATAATATAGTATGTATATATAACATACATATGTATATATATATATGCATTGTAAATATTATATATATATATAATATAATATGTATATATAACATACATATATATATATATAATACAGTATATATATACACACACACACATATATATATAAAACACAATATGTATATATATATATATAGTATACATAGTATATTGTATATATGTGTATGTATATATATACAATATAAAAATAAATAAATAAAGTGTAAAAAAAGTCTGGCAATTCAATGTCATTCACTGGGTTAGACTAGAGAAATCTAATTTTTTTTCTAATTATTGAGATATACAATATTAGTTGAATTACTTAAAAAAAAAAAGTATCAATTAAGCTTCATAACGAAAAACAAACTCAGAATTAAAAGTTTAACACAATTTTTAAATCCTGAACAAATATATTAATTCTCATATTCCATTTACATGCTTCATAACTTCATGTAGCCTAAAATATGTAACACATCATTATAAGAGAAAAATAAACAATAATGTAATAATTTTGATGCTCAATGTTTACATTATCATTTTTTTCAATTCAAGTTAAACAGCAGTTGCACCACCATTAATTTCAATCCGAGTTTTACAAACTGATTTTCAATATAATATTTTTATATATTAGATAAATTTTAGACTAATAGAATTTTTATGAAAATATTTATATATGTGTGTGTATATGTGTATAGGTTGGATTCAGGTTGACCCGACCAGTATTTGACCCGTTTAATTACGGGTCAAATATAGATTCAACTTATTTTGACCCAACCTATTTTCAACCCCCCCATTTTGCCAGGCCTATTCATAATATTATAAATAAGGGAAATGTAATAATCCTATTTATGAATGAACTTGTTCAAAGTAAAAGAGATTGGGATAATTTTTAGAAAACAAGTAAAAAAAATAAAAATAAAAGACGCACATGCCCAGGTAGAGAGCAGTTTTTTCAACCAAAAATACAAATCATATAGAAATCAAGAATTTCATAAAAAAGAAGAAAAATAAGCTCCAAAATTTGGAAGTGCATATCACAAGGTCACATACCTCACTTGAATTGCTGGTACTTGAAAATTTTGATTAGGTTTCCAAAATAAGCAAGGAATGCAAAGCTTCTTAAAAAGATAACAATGAAAACCTGAAACGTGAGAACCAAGAATCAAGAGAGGCCAAGGAAGACAAATATAACATAGAAGACTTTAATGTTTGGAAAATCTACACTTGAAGACAAATATAAATTAATTGAAAATAAATTTCATGAAAGCATTAATAATATAAAATTAATGGAGGAAAAAGCGAAAACTCTTCAAATTGATTTAAATAAGGCTAATTAAACTGACCGAAAAATAAATAAGGTTTCAATGAAGTTAAATGAGATGCTAAAGATTTCTATGACCACTAATAATAAAAGTTGTTTGGGATTTGTTTAAAATTCAAAATTTTTGGATGAGAACATTCTTGTTGAACCTAAATGAAATAATAAAAAAAGCCGGCAGTCACAAGAGCGTTGAATCTAAGAAACCTATATTCAAACTAAAAAAATTTATTTCTACTTGCCATCATTATAGTGTTAAAAGGATATATTAGACAATACTATTTTCAATGACAGATGTCACAACAAAAATTCATTTTAATCCGTTATCACTGTGGTATTAAGGAACACTAAACACTTCAATGTCATAAATTAGGAAGTCCTATTTCCACAACTTATAAGAAGAATTCAAATAAAGAAAAATAGAATCTTCTTAAACAAATTTATGAGCTTAATGATAATTAAAATTTTTGAATTATAATTGGATTGGGTATAGACAAGGTATCTCTAGGAATTAAAAAAAAAAGGAAGGTAGAACTCCTACTAGCTCAAGTAATAAAGATCATACTAATAAGGTAGTGAATTCAAATATAAATAGTAAACCTAAGATGATATGGGTTAGAAAATCATACGATAATAGCAAAGAGAGTAGTACTAAATTCGATGATAGAATATAAGCTCAAGTTACTATTTTAAATAAGTCTAATGAAGTTCAGAACACCAAAAGTAAAAATATTAAATCTAATTCTTAGTTTGATAGATATGTTTTTCAGGGGGTTGTTTGAAAAAGGGAAAAAAAACGTAAACATTCCTTTACTCGTGTAGATTTTCATAGGGAGCTCTATTTATTTTTTGAATAAAATAAATAAATTAGTAGTGCAAGAGTGTTTTTACAAAATAATGACTAACTATTGGTACCATGTTTTATTTTAGTATTTTATATTTTCATAAGAAACACGACAAAAAAAAAATCTTTTTAATCATTTATTATGATTATTGTATTGTTGGTTGTTTCAAAAACAATTTCTTGAGTTATAATTAGGTAAAATGCTAGAGGAAAATATATACAAATTGTGGTACTTTTAAAATTTTTTAAAGAACAGTAGGGATTAGTGATTTAAGAATTTAAACCACTAAAGTAATAAGATTTTGTAAAACTTAGGAAAATAAATGAAAATAGTGGTTCCTAATATGTATGACAATATGGACCACGATTAAGAGAGTAGTTTTTGGTAGTAGACTACACTTCACTTGATTTGTGATTCCTAGTTGTAAGACCTGGCTACAAATATGAATGGTGTTGGATTGCATTTATTTGACGATTCCAAATTATTTTATATCATGCTTATTTGACCATATTTAGACGATGGGTGTGTGTGTGTGTGAGAGAGATGGGCATTCGAAATTCTTGCCTATAAACATAGAAAACTCAGAACTTGGGACAAAAATAGCTCCATGTCGAGCTGAAATTGAATGATTGAAGAGCTGATGTTGTGTGCCAATAGCAATCTAAGGTACAGAACGGTGATGTGTGTGTATATTTGTCTAATCGCAGCTGCGGGGTCTTCAGTCACCGGCGTCCCCAGTGAAGTTAACGGCAACGATTGCTCCCATGCCCTTTAGTTGGCCTTTTGGGACTTGACAACGGGCTTTTGGGGCTCGTGTAAAACATTGTTGTGAATTCGACAAGGTTGTGACTGTCATGTGTGCGGGCCCCTACTTGATAAGAGCCCTTAGGTATCTATGATTGGAGAGTGAACAACATGTCTCACGGGAAGCACGTGGGGTTAGTATTTCTCATATGTGTGCGTGACTCACACACACATATATATATATATATATATATATATATATAAAATAATTATTTTTGTGTCAAAATTTTAATATTAAATTTTGAATCTTAATGATGTCACAATACGGTATTGATATTGATCAATTAGCCTATGTTATTTAATGTATTATGAATAAGATAAATGTTTGATATATTTAAAATAGTTTTTTATTTAAAATATATTTTAAAATTAATAAAAAAAAATTTATTCTTTTATTTAAAATTTAAAAGAAATAAGTGAATCAATTTGATAACATTTCTAGATGTATCTAACAAATACTCAATAACATTAAATGTTAAATTATACTCAA
This sequence comes from Nyssa sinensis, assembly GCA_008638375.1. Taxonomy (NCBI): domain Eukaryota; kingdom Viridiplantae; phylum Streptophyta; class Magnoliopsida; order Cornales; family Nyssaceae; genus Nyssa; species Nyssa sinensis. The sequence goes on along the minus strand of CM018039.1, from coordinate 12,683,868 downwards.
AATTTCTTTTAACCCCATAGAGTGTATGTTGCATAAATATATTCAAGCATTAATCTAATGCACTACCAAAAATTCATTTTCTCATCATTTAGAATATAAAATTTGGTAGAAAATTTAGAACATATAAGTTCAATGTCAATTGAAGAGAAGCCAACTAAAAAATCTTCTTATGTTTTCTTTTTCTTTATATATATATATATATATATATATATATATATATATATAAAGATGTGGCATTAATTTCTATTCTAAATTATGTGACATTGATATGATATTAAATTACTAGTAATATTTAAAATCATATAATTAATGTAATTTTATCATTTTCGTATCACATCATTTGAGATACAAATTTAAGATACAAATTTAAAAAACATAATAATTCCTTTTATATATATATATATATATATATATAAACTCAAGTCAACTAAATAAAAATATATCCCAATATTTTAAGATCAGATACATGAATTTTCTCTCACATTTCATATATGTACATGTATAAAAATGAAAGATCGAGTGCATATTGTAGCGGTAAATTCCTCCACAAATAATTATCCTCTTGTAAAAAATGTATAAAGATTGTCGAAAGAAATTAGAGACACTGGGTGGTACTAGCTGAGAAATCTCCGACAGTCAAATTAGTACTAAGCTAGTTTGGAAGATAAAGATATATAGGAAGCGTTATACCAAATGTGGCGTACCTTCTCTTTGGAGGTTATGGTGCTTAAATAATGGATAAATGGTTAGGGATGTCTTCCTTGACTTAACTGATTCTCCAATCATGACCAGTTTGTGCATAATCGTGTGTTCTATTATCAAATTTACCGGGGATCATAATCTCACTTAATTAGTCTTGGTAGACGGGTCAACAATGCTTGGATGAGCTGACTAATTGATCTAACGTAATCCGGATGTTGTTCCAGCTTAAATGGCTCTCCCCGGACCTATTAGTAAGTGAGGGTACTTTAGTCTATTTTCTCTAGTCCCATGCCATTAAATGGCTCTCTCCCAGCCTGTTATTAAGCGGGGGTACCTTAGTCTATTTTTTTTAGTCTTATGCCAGATGTCTCTTGATGTATCGAGAGATGATTTTATACTGCACACATATAAGATATGGTATTTTAATCATTGAATGACATAAGAATTTTTTATTTATTCAAACAATTTTTATCTCTAATTCATAATTTATTTAATAATTAAAATATCATGTTTCATATGTAGTATATACTGGCATTTACTTTTGTATATATACATGCTCGTACGTTTATTTTCAGTTGATTGTTGAGACCACTAATTACTAGCTTTCATCATAATGTCATGATCATTGTTAAATTAATTGACATTTTCCCAAGTGATTTCAAGTTTCAACCACTACGGGTTTTGGCATGCATGCCGATGCGTATGATGCTTGAGATTCCAAGCTTCGTTGTCTAGGCTCAAATGAAATTATTGCCATTGATCCCTTGCATTATATATATATATATATAGATATATAGATATATATTACACACACACACACATGGTAGCAGACGATGCACTAATTAATTGATTTGTTAATTAATAACTACAGGAAGGAAAAAAAATTATATTTTCATACATTCATGAAAATTATTGTCCTGGAAAGATAAAAATAAATAAATAAATAATAGGGGCTAATATAAATGTTAGATCCATGTTTGAATAAATTAAGGGCCTTGGGAGGCTAGATCAACATTTGTTGAGTGGATTGGGCTTAAGGCTGCAAGGAAGTTACCTAGAGTGGTAACTCAAACTCTATGAGAGAATATCTTATAAATGGAGGTTCACTAGATAGGAACAATCCATGCAATACTCATATTTCAACACGCTAAAAATAATATATATAAATTAGTGTGATTTACAATATTTTAATTATGTTTATTTTATTAATTAAAAGTGGAGGATTATTGTATATTTTAATTTTTTTTAAAAAAGATAACACTACAGTATTTTATTTCAAACTAGGTAGGAGGAATCTCCTTTTATTCTTACATACATGTCACAACTTTAATGTGTTACGTATGCAATCATATGTATAACATGTGACTATTTAGTTTTAACTAAAAAATAAAAATTAAATAAAATTAAAAAGACTTGTTCCTTCTTCTAAGTTTGGGGCTAAGCATTGTCTTAAAAAAAATATACAATTTGAATTGTTGCAACGGTTGGTGAAGAAACGTATGTCTAATAGTCACAACTATTAGTTGGAAGAACAATATTTTATGACCCAAATTCTTGTACCTAAATTTGTGCTCAAACGAGAAAGAGACATTGATTGCTATCACATAAATGCTTTGTCAAAAACTATCTCATCAATCAATGACTCTCATCATTTAGGCACAAATTTAAACACAATCATTTGGGCAACAAAACATTACTGTAGTTGGAATAGCTAGTTTCAAGCCTATTATAAGAATCCAAGGCATCCTTCTTGGAGAGTTATTGATCAGACCTCATCACCGCCTTAATATATGCCGAGCGGAGAATAAGGAAACAGTCTTTTATAAGGAAACCACCACTCATGGTTATCCCTATTTGATACAATATTCTACAAAGTAACTACTATTTCCGATGCTCAAATCCCTACTTTCATGGCTCCAAATCCTAATCAACTTAGGAATGCCAATGCCTATAAATCAAGCCCTAAAGGTACGCTTTATTTTTCATACTCATTATTTTGGCTTTCATTACAAGTCTTTCAATTCAGTTTTCTTGACTTAAGCATCGGAGCGGCTACCGCCGGAACCAACCCGGTGGTCCTCTGATCTTCTGTTTTGAGTATTTCGCAAGGAGCCGAGCTTGCATCTCATGTGGGCCAAAAAGTGTAGCATCACTTCTTATGGAAAAATTCCTTGGGTGTAGGATTTCCTACGAGTTGGGTTGAGAGACTCATGGAGTATATTAGAGTAGACTCATTTTATTATTTCAAATTTGTATGTATAAGCCTTTCAAATCCATCCATCGATTTTATTAACAAATAAGCTTACATTGTGTAAGTTAAATTGTGGTATCTATTTTTGCTAGGATTGTACTTTATTTTATTTGTATTCTTTATACTAATGTGTTTAATTAAAGCACTTGGCTATAAAATTAATTAAGAATTTGAATTAATTTCTATTGAATACTTAGTTTGCCAATTAAATTTAACGATTCCTGTCTAATTTTTTTGACTAATTAATTAGATAAATAATGTGAAACTATTTGCTTAAACTCTAAGGGATAGAACAAAATTACAAACAAATTTCAAGAATAGTACAACAACTAAAATAATGGGAACTCTTGGTGCTATAGATTCACAATAAAACACCATGGTAAAGAACTCCAGTTGCAGGTAGCCAGTTATCTCCTAATAAGTAGGAGACACTGATCCAGGTCGCGTGTTATCATATTCACCATAATAAAATCACCTGACCATCTGTTCCAATCAGCTAAATCAATCAAGTTTATCAAGCTATCCATAAAGGATTGCATATAAACAGTCCTCGAGTACTCCATCCATGGCCGTCCCAAAAATGTTTGCGTGGTGCCAGTCCTTGAAGCCAAGTCATCTGCTGCTCTAATGCTACAATTATGTAATGACATCAGTGTTCTTGTTTATATCAGTTCTGCCTTGTGCAGTGATGACATTGAACTGGAGCCGCAAATATATCTTGCAATTTTGAAAAAAGTAGCTGCATTTCCAAACATGAAGTCCACAGTTCCATAGATATCACACTCCCTGTAAAATTGCCTGAGTGAAAGGGTATACAAGTTGTCTTGGTAACCTTCAAAGCTGCAGCTAACAAAAGCGGAAAGGTCGGCGCCATTTCTAACTGCCACTGCTTTCCGCTTGATAGCTCCTGCTGTGTTATATACAGAAGGTTAGGTACAAATTCATTTTATGACTCTCTTGATCGAGCCAGGGAAGGCAACAGCGAGGCAGGGTGGGGAAGAACAGTAGCCAATTGAGTACTAGAAAAAAGATTTTCTATCTTTTTCCTGAAGAAATCATGCTTCCCGTGATGTTTTTTGGAAGCACAATTCCATTCCTTGAGACAATCATTAAAACTAAGAGAAACTGATTGCATCTATAAAATTTGAGGGATTGGAATTCTCTCTGATCCAGTGGACAATCAATTTTTTTTTTCCTATAAATGATATGGGTCCTACATGCAAATATTACTATTAAATAATTACTTCAGTGAGAAAAAATAAAGCTCTGACAGTCTAATTATTAAAATTCTCTCCAGTGCAGTAGAGAAGAATAGAAATATTATAATTTTTAAATTTATATTTTAAATAATATGATAAAACTATATTAATTATATAATTTTAAATATGATTAATAATTTAATATTATTTTAATATTACATTATTTATGATAAATTTTGAGATTGTGTTGAGAACACATCCAAAACACAACTCACCTTATCGAAAATGTGAAGCCGTGTTTGATATCACTATTCCAATGTTGACTTCAAATGCTTATCTGAAAAGCATTTTCATACAAATCAGGCATGATAAAGACAGTACGAATTTGAAGAAAACTCTTCACTTTCTACGCAAAGCAACATGATGAATATTTTATTTTAAAAAAAATTACAAAAAATAGTTGGATGGATGAAACCAGCGGAGAAGCCAGTCCATCACTGCTACCTTCAGTCGCTATCACCGTAACCATCGAATCCCTGCATAACTGTTGAATTGTCTCATATCGTTCGTCTTTATCTCTTCAATGTTATTTAAAATGATTGGCTACCCCTCTCTTTAACGTCATAGTTTGAAGGAGTTGAATGAACTGGACCTTCATTTCAAAATCGTCTATCAAAGCTTGAACGAGATGCACGGGACCGCTCACCTATTTCGAACTTCGTTTCAACAATAACCATGGCCAACATAACTCATAAGTCAATATTGTAAAGCTTTCAATAGACAAATTGATAGTATAGATACAATTATCGCTTGTTGGAAAATAATTAAATTTTATATTATAAAAATAAATATAATATATATAAAAAACAAAATTAAATAATTATATTAATAATAAAAAAATTCATTTAAAATTATTACTTTTTTATTGTGTACCTGTAGAGGTTCGTGTCCCGTCACTTCCTCATACAAAAGTCGTATCCGAGCCTTAGATATTTTGCTGTATAATAAATAATTGTGAAACAATTGAGTACGTTAAAACTGGAGGTGACATAGCAATTTAGTACTAACTACTAGTTTCTCTAAATTACTTATCCGCTATGTATGTGTCTGACTACCAATTTTTTTAAATTGCCTAAGTGCTATGTGTGTCTGTTTGTACATATTTTTTGTAGTTCAATAGTATTTTAAGATTCGTAAGTTTATCTCATTCTAGCAAAAATATTAAAGAGTAGAACCCCTTTAATTAATGGAATCTAATAATAATCATCCAATTTCAAGCGATGGCCATATTATTTGATATCAATTTTAGGTGTTCAGCTAGGTCCATTAAAAATGTTTGTTTATGCATTTAATCATAAAATAAGCTGTCTAAATAAAATAGTGGTGGACAGAGTATTTATAATTAACTCGTGAGGGAAAAGTCTTACCAGAATTTAACAAATGGTTGAAGGACATTCCTGTCGTTAGGATGATCCCACTCCAGCGATTCCCACCATTCTTCTCCATCGGTAGCAAGGTCGATACGCTGAAGAGCATGGGGAGGGACTGGTTGTCCATTAATTAGGGGTAGAGCGAATTGGACCCTTTTCAGCTGTCGACAGTCGACTATTTCTATTGTTTCAATAGAATCACAAGCCATTACCCCCTTACAAATGCTCTTTAATAATGGTAGATAAATCAGCTCAAATTCCTTCAACTTGGGAAGGCTGAAAGTGGTAGGATTATTGTTGTTGTTGTTACATGCTCCCATCCCTTCATCATCTTCTGCTATTATCTCCTCCATTCCAGAACAACTTATTGCACTAATACGTTCCAGGTTTTGAAGGTACTGCAGCAGTCCCGGCTGGAACAGGTTCTTGATTTTGTCACAATGGAAAATATATAAAGCTTTGAGATTGGAAAAGGTGTCAACTGGTAGAGGCACAATTACTCTTTCACCACCTTGTCTTCCCCACTTAATAAGGGCTCTTAAATTCTCCAAATCATCGAGTATCAAAATTTCAAGGCTTTGAAATGGGACACAACGGGACTCTTCTCCACTGTCTTCTTCTACTTCTATTTCGTTGGAGAAGGGAAACCGTACGATGTACTCTATCTCATCACAGCAAGAGATATAACATTTCTGAATGTCACGTGGCAGCAAAGCCGCATCTACATTGCCTCCGTCTCCCGCCACGAGGCTAATATTACACGTTCTCGCTGATTGGTCCTTTTTTGTATATCTATACCGTCCCCGGATAAAAAACTCAACATACTCTTGATCTCCTATTGCAATATCACACAAACTCAACTGCATAAAACATTGAGATTTGACAAATTGTTTAAAATCACATATGTCATACGCCCGGCACTCAATTTCTTCCAGCAGCGTCAAGTCTTTCAGTTCCCCACTTCGTACTCCACGTATTCTACGTTTGTCGAGTCTGAGGACTTGCAGATGGGAGAGTCTGTGTAATATACCAGTTGGGAACGTAAAATTGTTTCTCATACCTTGCATATACAGGCAATTGAGGTTGACCAACATTTCCATACCTTGAGGTACTTCTTCAATACTAGTCTCAGAGAGGTTCAACACCTGTAATGCCGTGAGATTTCCCAACGGAGGCACATATTTAAGTAGACGACAATCTTCAAGAAATAAACCGAATAAACCGGTCAACCTCTCCATACCTTGAGGTACTTCTTCAATATTAGTATCAGAGAGGTTCAACACCTGTAATGCCATGAGATTTCCCAACGGAGGCACATAGACAAGGTCATAACAATTTTGAAGAAATAAACCAGTGAGATTCTCCAAGTTTTCTATAGAATTCGGCAATTCACAAATTTCATTGTAAGATAAATCGAGAACACGTAGGGCGGGCATGTGAACAAAGAAAGAATGTGGAATCTCACATAAATGGTCCCGACTCCATAACAAGGTTGAAAGTTTAGGACACCTTGGTGACATGCCTTCTGGGAATTGTATTCTACATTTCATTAAGGAAACCTTTTCTAGATCCTCCATCCATTCCAGCCCATCTTGTTTTTCATGCCCAGTTGCTACCATGAATCGGGGACTCACTTTTGTGATCTCCAATGCCATCTCTCTCATTAAATCATGCATCTTCACGCATCTTTCACCATTTTCATCCTCACAACTTTCCAATAAGCAGGCATTTTCAAGTTTATTCAACCAAGTGTGACCCATGTCAAATTTTGCTTGCATACTCTTCTTTCGGTCTATTATTCCCTCAACAATAAAAACTGTTATCAATTCCTTTCTTTCTATTTTATGGTCTTCAGGATACAGTGCGCAATACAAGAAACAATGCTGCAATTTAGCATCCTTCAAACGATCATAGCTCAATTTCAATATTGGGAATACCTGATCTTGCATGTCTCTTTGTCCTGTAGTAGGGTTTTCCAATTCTTCCAAAACATTCCTCCATTCATGAATGTCATTCACCCCTCTCATGCTTCTAGCCATTGTAATAATCCCAAGTGGCAAACCGGCACATCTTTTGGCAATGGACAATGCAACCTTTTCTATATCCGGAGAAAGTGCCAAACCATGCCCAAGTGTCTCCTTGAATAAGTCCCAAGTCTCTTTCTCAGGAAGAGATTGCACTTCGATTTTTTCCTGGCAAGCCATCCTACGACAAACACCGAAAGAGCGAGTTGTGAGAATCAACTTGCATCCATTCACTTTAAGACAAATTCCCACCTCCTCGAGACGAAATTCTTGGCCTTCCCACACATCATCCAAAATGAGTACACATTTACCTCTTTGCTGCAACGCCTGTGACAATACGGCTGCCCTTTTCCTCTCATCATCCTTATCTTTCAAGCGTTGTTTCAATACTGTGGCAATCATATCTTGCAATTTCCGAATGCTGAAGTCATGTGATACAGTGACCCAATAAACATGATTAAAAATATTATTAGATTCTTTTAAAAGAAAATTATGGATATGGATTGCCAGGGTTGTTTTCCCTACACCCCCCATTCCATAAATGCCAATGCTTAAGACATCATCCTTCTTTAATAATTCCAAAATTTTTTGCAAATTATTTTGGAATGCTTCACCCATTAATTTTGTTGTAAAAAACGGTTCTTCTTTGCTCTCATGCACATCAAGAAAAAGCCCCCCTAAAACTTTACATTGCTCAAGAAGTTCATCCATTTCTTTTATCATATTCTCAGCGCGTTTTCCGAACAGTAAAGGTGAAAGAATACCCATTTTTTGCACGTCTTGTTCTAAGTTTTGAAGTTCATTTCTCTTCCTCTCTACATTCTCCAGCCAATCTTCGACCTCTCTCTTTCGTTTCTTTCGTGATCGAAACTCTGCATCTTTTAACTGGCTAATTATATCTTCTGCACGACACTTCAACGTTTTACCTTTGGTTCTGAGAGTTTCCATCTTTTCACCATTAAAGCTTCCGATTTCACCAAGAAAGCTTCCGATTTGACCAATAAAGCTTCCGATTTCACGGATTTGACCAATAAAGCTTCGGAACATTTTCTTAGTCACAGGTGAGCCTAAAAGACAAAAAAAATAAATAAAGTATTTAAGTACCAAGCAAAGGAACTTCAATCGGGCTCCAAAAAATGGTAGAAAGAATAAACACAACTTTTATAAAGAGGATTAGATAAGAGAATAGGAAAAGGCCCGAAATAACTTACAAAACATATAAAAGTTTTCAATTTTTAATTTTAATCTTCTCAAACAACACCTAAGGCTAATAAATTATAAAAATAATGTTATCAAAGTATTAAAAAAAAAATAATAATAATGCTACATTTTCTAACTTTGTATCTTAAACTTTTATTTCAAATTATATGACACTAATATAATTATGTATTATCAGTAAAATTTTAAATTATATAACTAATGTAACTGTGTCATATTATTTGGGATAGAAATATGGAATACAAATTTGAAAATGTAGCATTGACCAAAAAAAAAAAAGAATGATAAAAATAACAATGTTATCATGAGGACTTAATTAATAATATTTGTCATTTTAGGGTTTTATCTCATAAATTAATATAAATACCTTTATTATATACTCAAACCTTTTATTTTCAATTCATCTACAGTGTAGTCAAATTAAATCCAACCCCTTTTGCCAAAAGAAAAAAAAAACTAATTTTGTGATATCTAGACTTTATCAAAAAAGGAAAAAAAATTGAGAACTAAAGACAAGCAAATATATAATTAAAAAGTATGGTCTCAGTGCATATGGTTCTAGTCACTGTGATATTTAGGAAAGTTAGATATACGTAACTTTATTTTTGCAAATGGAGAAATTATTTCTGTAACTCAATCTCGTAACCTTTTAAGTTCCAACAGAGTAATAAAATTTCTTGGTAGGAGTAATTAGAGTACATTATTTAAATTAGGTATGAATTCAATGAGTTCATCATCTAGCAATGAACATGATGAAAATAAACAAAAGGTAAACATGGATGAAAAAGGACTATATAAGACAATAGTTAAGTGTGCATTAAATAGAAAAAGATAAATAAAAAATTGGTTTTGTCAAGGTTAATGAACTTGAATAGATAAAATACTCTTTTAAATCCAATGTAGAAGATTTTAAGAAACAAGTGAGTATTTTAATGTCGGGAAAATCTACAGTTGAAGACAGTATAAATTAATTGAGAATAAGTTTCATGAAAGCATTAATGATATAAAATCAATGGAGAAAAAGGTAAAAACTCTTCAAATTAATTTAAATAGGGCTAATGAAACTATTCGAACGATAAATAAGGTTTCAATGGAGTTAGATGAGATGCTAAAGAATTCTAGGGCTACATGTTTGGAATTTGTTAAAAAGTCAAAATCTTTAGATTAGAACATTCTTGTTGAACCTAAATGAAAAAAAAAAAAAAAAAAACTAGCAGTCACATGATCATTGAATCTAGCTAATTCTAAGTCTTGTAGTGAAACCAATATTCAAACTAAATTTTTTTTATTCCTAGTTATCATCATTGTAGTGTTAAAGTACTGTTTTCAAAGCTGGAATTCACAACAAAAATTCATTTGAATTTGTTATCTCTGTGGTATTAAGGGACACTTAAGGCCTCAATGTCATAAATTAGGATGTCCTATATATTTCCACAACTTGGAATTCAGATAAAGAAAAAGAAACAATGTGCTTAATGACAAATTAAAATCTATGAATTACGATTGGAATTGGTATAAACAAGGTATCTCTAGGAATAGAAAAATAGGAAGGCTAAAACTCCTACTAACTCAAGTAATAAAGATCATACAAATATGCTAGTTGGTTCAAATACAAATGGTAAACCTAAGATGATATAAATTAGGAAATCAAACGATAATAGCAAAGAGGGTAGTGCTAAATTAGATGGTACTAGAACATAAGCTCAAGTTGTTTTCTTAAATAAATCTAATAAATATGATAAACCTAAAAACATTAGAAACAAAAATATTAAATCTAATTCTTAGTCTGATAGTATGTTTGTTGGAAGACTGTTTGGAAAGGAAAAAAATGTAAACATTCCTCTACTCATGTAGATTTTCGCAAGGAGCTCAATTTATTTTATGAATAAAATAAATAAATTAGCAGCCCAAGAGTGTTTTTACAAAATAATGATCAACTCTTGGAGGCTACATACCATATTTTATTTTATTAACTTTTATTTTCATAAAAAAAATACAGAAATATTTTTATCTTTTTAGACATTTATTATAATTATCGTATTGTTTTTTTTTTTTTGATAACTCAGGTATCCCCAACCCTCTGATTTTTAGGGAAGCCAGGACTAATCCTGCGAGGTAAGTAGCTGGTGGGAGGCCGTGTACCCTTTTCAAACTGCTGCAAGCACTCACCCAGCGGGGAATCGAACCCGAGACGTGCGCCTTATCCACACATACCCGTGCTCGCCCTTACCGCTGGGGCAGCTCGCCCCACCTATAATTATCGTATTGTTGATTAGGTAAAATGATAGAGAAAAATGCTTATAATTCGTGGTGCTATTAAAAACGTTAAGAATAGTGGAGACTAATGATTTAAGAATTTAAACGACTATTGTAAGGGAGGATATGACCCTGTGACATGAAAGGAAAGACAAGTACATGAGGCATTGTTTTGAAGGTAACCATGAACATGGTTGTTTAAAATGTCTGTGCTTTTATAGACTACAAAGAAGCAAATACTCAGATGGATTGTTGTCATTTTAGACAACAAAAGACCTTGGTTTCACCACCATATAATTGATGCACGTTGATCATCTTAGTTTTTTTGCAGGGATATTTGATTGCCGGCTTCTAAGAAACCATTGGAAATGCAAAGAAAATTTTGGATTGGAAGTACTCTATTGTAGTGTAATGTTGTATAAGGAATCATATCTTTGGAGCATACTTTTGATTTCACTGCAAAATCACAAGGACATCTTTGATTCACCTGGTTGGACTTATCATTCAGGAAGATTTTGTAAAGCTTAGGCAAATAAATTAAAATAGTGGTTCCTAGTGTGTATGACAATACAGACCACTATTAAGAGAGCAGTTTCTGGTAGTAGGCTACAGTTCACTTGGTTTGCAATTCCTAATTGTAAGACTATTCGCTACGAATATGAATGGTGTTGAACTAAATTTATTTGATGAGTGCAAAATATTTTATATGTTGCCTATTTGACCATATTTACATGATAAGTCCTTATATTTACTTGAAGAGTCTAGTGAAGGAAAAACAACAAATTTGATAGATCCATGGAAATTATTGTCCTTGGAAAATAAATAAATAAGGTCTAGCGCAAAAACTAGATCCACATTTGAGTAAATTAAGGACCATAGAGACTAGATTGACAATTTTCGAATGGATTGAGTCTAAGCTCGCAAGGGAATCACTTAGAGAAATAACCCAACCTCTAAGATACGATATCCCAAGAAGGAAGACTCAATAGGTAAAAGTAATACATATTGCATGACTCATATTCCAACACTCATAAAAAAGATTAATATAAATGCGTGATTTATGATATTTTCAATTATATTTATTTTATTAAAATTGGAGATTTGTTGTATATTTTAATTAAAATAAAATATAAAATTTGAACCTAGCCTGGAGGGTTATTTGACTAATAGTCACAACTATTAGTTGAAATAGCTAGTTTCAAGCCAATCATAAGAATCCTAGTCATCCTTCTTGGAGAGATACTTACATTTATCGATCTTATCTATTCTCTAATACTTTTTAATCTGTATATATATAGCTCTAAATTTATATTGGGTAAAGAAATTAGGGAGCCACGTCGTACTTTTTGTATATTTGCTTTAACGAAAGTTGCTTGTGAGTGTCGAGTTATATCGTTGAGCCGATAAAGTAAAGGGTGGAACCAAAGAGAAGGTTGGGCTATAACCCCACCAAAATTTGAAGGAAAAACTTTATATATGTGTAAAATTTTGGCCATTTTTAAATTAGTCCATCTCCAAATTATTGACACATTTTAATTTTTACTCATCTTTTTTCTCATTTCTCACTCCAAAATTTTGGCTCAACCCATTAAGCATCTTAATTCAAAGTATATCTTCGGTTACGTTTTTTTTTTCATTTCCATTTACTTCATGGGTTGTGATATTTTCGTAGAAACTATCTCCTTTAGTGTTTGTTTGGATGCTAAGAAATTTTCTTTGCCATTTATTTATGTTTTTTGATGTTTTCCTACAAAAAAAATTTCTTCTAAGCTTTGTTTGTTTGCTTAAAAAATCTCTATTGCCATTTAGTTGATGGGTTTAGATATTTTATTACTAAAATTTTCTCAGTGAAGTTGTGTTTGGTAGCTAAATAAACTTAATAAGAAAAAGAAATACAAACTTGTTATTTATTTTCCTATCATCTTCCTCTTTAAGAAATAATTTTTTTTACATCTAAAATTTCTCCAATTTGAAAAAAAAAAATATTCCCTCTCTCATCTTCCTTTTTGAAGAAAAATATCTCCCCCAATCATCATCCTCTCCGAGAAAAAAAAAAATTCATGTAAAATTTTTGTAATTTGCAAAAAAATATTCTCTCTAAAATTTCTCTCAAAAATATTCTACCACCAATTTTTTTTTTCTGCCTCCGCCCTAAGATATACTCCAAAAATTCCTACACCTTAGGACAGCTCCAATAGCATGCCTCTCGTGTTACTCACAAACTAGAATAATTTATTATTTATATATATATATATATATATATATTCTATATGGTTGTTCATCTAAAAAATCTAACTAAAAAAGTGATATCGACAAACAATCTTTGAATAATAATATATATCTGTAACACTCTTGTAATCAAGTAGTATATTAAAGTGATTATATGTTGAAAAAATGAATTATTGAGCAAGAATTTTTTGTTCAAAATACTCTACTTTTGTTTTACAAATTTTAATCTGTGGACATATTTGTATTGTAGTTTTTAAATGGCAACTGAAACACCAAATCCTACTGCTATTAAGAAGAACGAAATTGATAGGCAAATGGTTGCATGCCACAGTCGATGCTTGGAAGCATGATAACTTCCTTTGCCGAAACTATGTCCTTAATGGCTTGGACAACGTATTATATAATGTGTACAGTCTAATCAAGACTGTAAGGGAACTCTAGTACTCTCTTGACAGAAAGTACAAAACGGAAGATGCCAGGCATAAAGAAGTTCGTGGTGGGCAGATTCCTAGACTACAAAATGATTAACTCCAAGAAGGTGATTAATCAAGTTCAAGATCTTCAGGTTATCTTGCATGACATTCATGTAGAAGGCATGTCCCTAAGTGAATCCTTCCAAGTGGTTGCAATCATAAAAAAGTTGCCGCCTTCTTAGAAAGAATTCAAGAGTTACCTAAAGTACAAGCGAAAGAACATGAAGCTTGAAGACTTGATCATGAGATTAAGGATTAAAGAAAACAACCATATTTCTAAAAGGAAAGCAAGGAAAGCCATTATAAAATCTAAGACAAACGTGGTGAAACAAGGTCAAACCTTTCACAATAAAAAAAGAAGCATTCTGACATTAGTGCTAAACAAGGGCCCAAAGGCAATGACAATAAAAAGTTCAAGGGCAAATGTTACATATGTGACAAATCAGACCATCGTACAAAGGAATGTTGCAGCAAGAAACAAGGTCAAGGGAATCCTAACAAGAAGCAAGTTCAGGCTAACATAACTAAAGTGGACAATCTTTCAAATAATGTGTCTGAAATAAGTCTTTCGGTTGTGGTTTTCGAAGTCAACTTCATTGGCAGCAATACCAAAGAATGGTGGATGGACACCGGGGCTACTCACCATGTTTGCTATGATAAGAAGATGTTCTCATCATATCATGCTATAGATAATGGAGAACAATTTTTTATGGAAAACTCCTCAACTTCCAAGGTTGAAGGTCAAGGACAAGTGGTATTACAGATAACATATGGAAAAGAGCTTACCCTCAATAATATGCTGCATGTGCCTGATATCAGAAAGAACTTGGTGTCTAGATCATTGTTGAGCAAAAAATGATTCAAATTGGTGTTTATGTCTGATTAAATTGTCCTTGCCAAAAATAGGATGTATGTGCGTCAAGGATATATGAGTGATGGGCTCTTTAAGATAAATGTAATGACTATTATACCTTCTATTAATAATAATAAAAACACAACTTCTGCTTATATACTTGAATCCTCAAATGTGTGGCATGGTAGACGATGACATGTTAATTATAATACATTAAGTAGATTAGCTAATATGGAATGTTTGCTTAAAATAGAATTTGATTCAAATCATAAATGTGAGACTTGTGTAGAAGCAAAGTTACAAGAACTTCTTTTCAATCAATTGAAAGAAGTAGTGAACCTCTAGAATTAATACATTTAGATATTTGTGATCTGAAATTTATTCAAATAGAGGTGGTAAGAAATATTTTCTTACCTTTATAGATGATTGCACAAGATATTGTTATGTTTATTTGTTGAGAAGTAAAGATGATGCATTAAAAATGTTTAAGCATTACAAGAATGAAGTTGAGAGTCAACTTGATAAGAAAATCAAAATATTGAGAGGTGATAGAGGTGATGAATATGAAGCACATTTTGGTGATAGATGTGACTTGCATATTTTATAATATTTTATCACCTCTTAACTTTAAACTTTAATCTATTTTTGTTTATTTTTTGGGTGATTTTAGGTATCATTGTCATTATTTAAATTCTATTTCAGATTTGAAGAAAGTGAAACACCCATGACCATTGGGCCAGACAACCTGTTCATTAGGCCCGTGAGTTCCTCACCATGATAGCTAATCTAATATTCAAATACAAGCTGTCTAGCATCAAGAATAAAAAAAAAAAAAAAAAAGAAACCAAAGACTAGAAGTGGTGCAAACAAAGTGGCTGAGAGAAAAAAGGAGCAACAAGTAGCGTGGAGAAGAAAAAAATGAAAAAAAAAAAGAAAGAAGGAAAAAAAAAAACAAGGAAGAATGGCTTGTGGCTGGAATCAGGAAAAGAAAGAAGAAAAGCAAAAGTCAACAACATGGGTCCATGTGGATAGCAAAGAGGCGGCTGATGTTTTAAAAGGTGGCTGTGACGTGCAGCTAGGAGAGGAAAAGGCCAAAAAAAAAAAAAGAAAAAGAAAAAGCCCATCCACAAGCGCAGCCCATGAAGTTGCGCTAGCATCTAGCGTTTAGGGCAAAATGGGTTTGGGGCTACATTATAAAAAGGCTGCGGCTGCTGAAAAAAAAAAAATTAGAAAGAAGGAGCAGCGCACGAAGCAGGGAGGAAGACCAAACGGCGCGGCAACAGAAAAAGCTGAAGGTAAAAAAAAAATAATAAAAGCAAAGCAGGAGTAGCGGCTGGGCAGAACCAGAATGTGTGGCGCAAGAGAGATCCAGCGGCTATGATGCCAGCGGCTTTGAGGAACACTACCGGCTGGACTGCTGCGACAGTATTTTTGTTTAGAGTTCATTTTCTTTCATTCTTTTTAGAAAAATCATGATGATTTCGTTTATGTTGAAATTAATTTTTAACATGAACTAATTTTTTTTTATTCTAGAAAAACGATGTAGTCTAGTCCCGAACTACGCTTGTTTTTCTATTTTAATTTGAAGTAATTCTTTTTATGTTTGTCTGATTTATTCTAAGCTTATTGCTTCTAATTAACTGGCCACTAATTAAATGACTTTAATCCTGTGATTTTCTATCGAAAGAGGGAATTATAGGATGGATTGAATATTTCAGCATAGGTAAATATAG